>QLPM01005072.1:7775-40212 GCA_003314695.1 Albatrellus sp. MG142
GGAGCAGGTCCATTGCCACCACCACCGTGAACGATGCGTCCTCCTGCCATCTCTAGCAACGGTGATGCGCGAGCCTCAGCCCGATAACTGGAAGCCACGGCCTCGAAGACATCCGCGTCATACACAGGCCACCCTTCTTCGTCCACAACATTCTGTGAGATTGTGTGGGACAAAGACGCCTCAACGGAGGTTTTATGATCGAACTCGCGCTGAGAGGACTCGTAAGTTGGCGGAGGGGGTACAAGATCAACGGGGCTGATGCTATCAAAGGACATAGAATGAGGGCAAGAGGTGGCTGGGTGAGTTCGGTAATGAGGGAGGATATCGAGTTCATTTATCATTCCTAGATGAGGTATTTGTTTCCGGAACAGTGGAGTGCTATAAGCACAGTTGAGCGCGCTTAATTATCGGACATCTCAGCCTTGGCTCAGATACAGCTGCGGACATCCAAACACGGCCAACGAATTTTTGAGCGTCGACTATGCATAAGAATGTTTCCAAAACGCTCAGAACTGCTTTGTTTTGATGTTATCTATTGATCTGCATGAGCCTTTTTTTTTGTAAATCAACCATATAAGGTTCAAGTGAAGAAATATCGACGAAAGGGTACAACACCGCACGCACAGCGCGCTTGTCCTGGGGCAAGAACAGCCCAACAAGGGCAATCAGGGGGAAAACTACTTTATATAACTGACGACCCTGCAGCTGCGCTCGCTCGCGTAAGCTCGCAATCCTGACAGCGCCACGATTTCCAAAATTCCAACATCAAGTGCCTTATAACCTATTCAGAAAACCTTGTCATGTGAACTTTTTTTTTGAGTCTTCGGTCACTAATGCCAAATACAGGCATTTGTATATATTTGTTCATTGCCACACCTGTGCAAGCCCGCGTCGTCTGTCCTTCATATTGCTTACCTGTCCACTCATTCGCCTTTCCTTATATCTTATAATCCATGCCTCGTCGTGCCACAACCACACCACCACCATATGTACCTGACCCGCCATCCGTGTCCACAGAAAATACAGACTTGCGGGGTTGTGCCAAAGAGCAAATATATACAAATTCCCATATTCGGCATTAGCGACCAAGGACCTGAAAAAAAAAGTTCACATGACAAGGTTTTCTGAATAGGCTGTAAAATCTTGGCCATGACTGAAAAATGTAGCCAGATATATGAAAATAGTGTCAATCAACTCCGTTTAATTGATAGAGTATGAGAATGTGTTTGAAACTCAAAAGAGGTATAAGAGCACCTTAAAATTCAGTGGTTGTTTTGAACCTATGGACATGCCACCTGATCATTGAAATCATTTAGTTCCTTCTCTTTAAGTCAGCTGTGATATTTGCTTACATGCCACTACATTTCCAGTACTGGGGATGGTGTAAATACCATTACTGTAAGGAAGACAACCCAACATTTCAGGCTGCAAAGGCTGCTGCACTTAAATGTCTTGATGTATGCCCTGTGGAGGTGATCTGCTGGTTTATCAATCATTCAAGTCAGTTTCCTAGTGCATATTATATAGGGTTAACTGGCAGTGCTGCTACATGGGCTATTCATAACCAGAAACAGCGTCAGCAGGCCTCAATAATGGCCATAGATGCAGCGCTAAACCCAAGTTTAGGTTAGGAAACCTTAGAATAGTTGAATCTTTTTCGAAAAAAAATGGCCAGGCCAAAATTCTATGGGAAAACTCCAAAGAGGCCTATTTTCGACGTTTTCGTGCAGCCTGAGTTCAGACTTGAAGTCCATTTTCGATGAGAAGATCTAGATTATGTGTTACAAATTTGTCGTGTTTGGATGTCCGCAACTGTGCTCATCTAACATGCAAATTGATTTGTATCTAGTCAGCTTTGATCTCTTCCGTCACGAACGCCCGCTAACGTTTTCTTATAAGAGAAGAGCTTATGTACTGCACGGCCAACTCCATGTTTCATACGCATAATTTATGATGGCATTGTGACTTCCTGCGCATTCCCCTTAACCTGGCCTCGTCAGTTGATTAGCTGTTACAATACCCGCTGGGCTGTGTCAATAATTTAATACAGCAATGAGGGTATCCACAAGCCCAACAGTTCACTGCGGCTGACCAATATGCAGCCATAAACATGGCCCTAAGATAAGTTTACAGCACCTTTTAGATAAGTTATGTGCACTCTCAACTCACAGGCATTTCTCTTGCGACATTGCCGCCAGGTCTTTCAGGGAAGCCACGAAATAGCCCACCGCTGCTGTGCCGCTGTCCCTCTCGCCCTACCACTGCAAGAACCGTCAGATGAGCAGTTGCGAAGCCACGAGGTCATTGTGATCCGGACCTATTCTTGCCGTCACTTTATTGGGACAAAAGCTAAAATGGACTTCTCGATTGCCAAGCGCGTGTGCTTTGCACATTCTAAGGAATTCAAACTCAGGTCAACTTGGTCTTCTCTGTCTATCAGCAGCATACATGCCTTTCTTTACCACATACATATGGTCTGCGGCGCAGCGTGATGATGAACTATGTACTTTTGTTTTGGTGCGTAGAATTTAAGAGGTTCTACGAAAGGTGATGGGAATAAAATATTAACACACCTACCTGAATGACCATAATGATCAGAGTATTCCAAAAACGCGACGTTCTCTTTGGCAGTTTATCGAAAGGTCTGACACACGGACGAAGGTATTTGACCCATGCTCCTTTCCTCAGATATCGAATAGTTTGAGGGCTCAAAGGATAATGACCAGTGATGCATTACACAAGTCCTTCGGATTTTAGCGCGCCAATGATCAGGTATGCTGAGCGACGGTCTCTGTCTACTCCAACCCAGTCACCTCTGTCCAGGGATAGAATGTCGTCTGCGTCTGAGAGGTAGATATCATCAATAGCTCTATGGTCCATAGGCGTGCTTCCCTTCTCAGCTTCAGCTTCTCTATCCCAAAGAACGTCTTCCCATTGAGCATCACTAATAGTGACAGCCACAGTTTTCGCATCGCGAACGTTTGGGAGTACCGAGAGCAGGAGGCTTGACAGCAGGTCTGAGGTTTTGTCGGCTGGTTGTGAACTCATGGTGGGTACCGGCAAATACTCAGCCTCAAAACACAGTATGAGTCAATTAGACACGTCGTAAAACGAATACTTCACCTCCAGCAGCATGCCCTTCATGGTATTTCCTCCTAGAATTACGTTTCCTGCTCGGACGATCCAGTCGTTACCTATGGCAAAAATGTTCCCGTCGATGGCAAGCTGTTGAACAATAGCCTGTTTGTTTTGACTTGCACCAGATCCTGCGTGCCTGGTGGATGTCCAGCGAGCCCTAAGGAGAGCCAGTAGTTGTTCAAGGGCTCCTGGAGGAGTGAGAGTCAAGAATGTGTTCCGGTAGTGAGGCGGGTCCAGCAGAGAAGAGGAGAGTGTCAGGTCCTGGGGTTGCAGCTGGAGATCGGCACGTGTCGGTGCGTATGGGTCATCGAGAAGAACGAATACGTTTTCACTCATGGTAAGAGCACACATTGTTCGATCAGCGGATGGTTGCGATTGTGGCCCAGAAGACGCACTGCCCAGCGTAGACCGGTAGGATCGGACAGAAAGTTGCCAGCGCCCGCGCCATTGACCCTAGATTGTATTCATGACAAATCAGTACGGCTGTAATGCTATGATTGCGCGCTGCGTACGTTGTGGTTCCGGAGGATGTTTTCGTTGATCAATTCAAGGCCGGTGGTGGGGGCGTTGATCCATCGCGCCAACCTGAGCAATCGTCAGGGGAAAAAAACTAAGAAGATGCAATTCCGCTTACCCTGTTATTCCCATTACATCAAACACCAAGAACTTTGTGACCGAGCGAGATGATGCACTCCACACCGCCTATGGTACACTTGAAATGAACCGTGACGACGCAGCAGCGTGACTAACGCGGTATATTTGTCCACGTGATCGAAGCGCGTCGACATGACACATGTCACTTTAGCCATTTCGACTTGTCATCGCGTCCTACTTTCCGAAATTTAGGATTCATACGAACACATTCATGCCTCCGAAACGCAAGGCTCCTCCTTCCGACACTCCCCAGGAAACGAAACGTCGCACTAGGTCTGCAGCGGCGGTTGCTTCATATCCCCAGTCAGTACCTACCCCTTCGCGACGCGGTCGGCCAGGCAAAAAGTCCTCAGAAAATGCTAGCGAAAAAGCCTCAGAATCGGATCCTTCTCATGATGGGTCACCGCAAGCGAGCGTGAAAGGTACTTCCTGTTTCATGCACGATGTCGGCAATTGATATCAACTCGCTGCTGGAGCACCGAATGCTACAACACCCCCACGCAAGACAGGAAAACGTATGGTCATGGAGTCCGTACAAATAGTCACGCCACGCCATATGTCGAGACATAGAGGCGCAGTGGTTTCCCCACTGAGCTCGCGTGTGCTCGAACACCACACATTACGAGACCATGTCACGCCTCCCCAATCGCGACTAGCGGCTAGTCCAGCGAGTCCCAAGAAGCCACAAGTTTCCCCTAGGAGGACCAATGACTCAGTCGACCCATCACTACCTCTTCCTACTCACCTGCACATGCCCTTAAATGCGCAGAAACGTGCTATTTTGAGGCATCTGCGGAATCCAATGTTGCAACGATTAACTATGGAGGGGCAGGCTGAAGCGAGTTCAGGCGTAAATCCAACAAGCGCAAATGCAAGTACAGCACAGCAACTCAGAGAACTTCTGATGGGAACAGTGGACCGTGCTGAGGGCAACAGTTGTCTTGTCATCGGTCCTAGGGGAAGTGGTAAATCGTCTGTGAGGCAGTGTTTTCGTGTGTCCTTTATGACGATGACTGAGTTAGCAAAAGCTGATAACACAGATACTCGACACAATGGCTCGAAAAGCGATTGTCATACAATTGTCGGGGCATGTGCAGCATAATGACCGTCTGGCCATGCGGGAGATCGCCAGACAACTTACCCTTCAAACTGGCACAGCAGTTGGATCCGAACTCGGCGCTGCTGTCGCTGAGGGCGAAGATGACATTGTGAGGTCTGAAGAAGTATCTCTGCCTTCGACATCACAACTGGCAACAATACTCTCTGCCCTGCCGACTCTTTCTCGTCCAACTATCGTTGTCATGGAAGGATTTGATCTTTTCGCCCTGCATAGTCGACAGGCTCTTCTGTATTGCCTTCTTGACACAGCTCAGAGTTGTCGTGCAGGGAAAGGTAATAAGGGCGTCGCCATTGTGGGTGTCACCACCCGCATAGATGCCATCAATTTATTAGAGAAACGAGTCAAAAGCCGCTTCTCTGGTCGGATTCTGCGCACAGCTGGTCCCCAACAATTTTCAGAGTGGACTGGCATAGTCAAAAGGACTCTGTGCGTCTCTATCAAGACTCCTAACGACGAGTGGGATTCTCTTTGGACAAGTTCTATTGACCATCTGCTGGAGGACCGCATCGTCAAGGAGTATCTGTCTGACACTCTAGGCTTGACAAATGATGTTCGAATGTTATCAAAACTCCTGGCATGTCCTACTGTTTCGTGGATCATGGCTTCTCCACTGATTATTTCGCAAGATGAACAGCGTCCTGGACTTGTCGCCAGCGAACCCCTTCTTAACTCCCACCGGTTTCCTTTCTGCGATTACAGCACAGAGAGCTGCTCGTCAACATCCATTTCTCAGTTGTAAGTAATCTCCATCGAAAGTGTCAACCGTACTCATAGTTATCATCCGTGACAGCATTGTCCTATCCCGCCATCTGCTTGCTTATAGCGGCCATGCACGCCCAGACGGGTGGACACGCCTTCGTAACGTTCGAGCTGTTATACGAGAACTTCCGCAACCAACTACGGACTACTTTGTCTGCACCTGTCCAGGTTGAGGGTGGTAGTATTGGAATGGTTCGATGCAATCGCGAAGTTTTGCTATCTGTAAGTAGCGGCTATCAGAGGCACTACTGACGATACTAATCCTGACATTTGCTGCAGGCATTCGAGCGTCTCATTGCCACAAGGTTTCTACTACCTTTCCATGCTCCATCCAGAGACTCAAGACTAGAATTCGTGCATTACCAATGTCTTGTTGAGCGTGAGGACCTCAAGAGGGCAGTTGACACTATCAATCAAACAAATTTGAAGAAGTGGTTCAATAAAGCACAATGAGTACTTGATGAGTACCGCACTATAACAAATTGAGAAGTCGAACAAGCATTGATATGCCTGCAGTGTCGATAGTCTATGTTTGGTGAAGCAGGCATACTTCTGAGCCACCGGCTTGTGTTTTTGGATGATAGAACTTTGGGCCCTCAACTTGAAGGGCTTGCTGCGATCGTCAATCTCCATGTCTTTATCTACCTGTTTACAGTCTCACAATACGCGCAGAAAACTGATCTTTGTACATTGAACGACACTTCGACCGGTATCATATCACGGCATCTAGAACGCTCGCACAACAAGACTAATAATGGCCGCTGTTATTAAGTGCTTCGTGAGCTCGCTCCCGACCTGTAGTAACGATGCTAAACGTCAGCCTACGCTGCGCAGACCACTGGGGAGAAGCCACTGACTGTGGTGCTTAGCCTTTTCCTTGTCAAGGAGGTCGAGCTAAAGACATTCATCTTCATAGAGTTCATGAGCGAAAGGACTAGACTTACGCCCTTAGTCTCTACAATTCGGTCGATAAAGAAACCCGCCCCAGCAGCCCTGCACCGGAAAGTCGGGATTAGTTACTAGTAACAGAAGCTATCTCATGGCAGGACACACAGCATTTCCTTGGCTTTAGCATGAGAGTCTGGTTTTCCATTCTTCTCGATGTGTTCATGGTATGACTTGGCGGCCTAACCCAAGGTCTGCTCAGAGAAGTCTTCCACTGAAATGAAGAATTTACCTCGTAGGCAGCGGCACTGGCGATGAGCTCGTGGGACAGATGGGCCTTGTGTGGAGCATTGACAACCTACATGCCAGGGAAGGTCACACCCAAAGCACAAAACACTGTTCGAAAATACCTGATGGTACGCCATCGCTTCCTCAGATTCAGAATGGAAGAGACCCATTGTCAAGTGGGGTGATATCGATTGTAAGAGGGGATAGCTCACGCATACTGTCTCGTCAGTGACCTTATGTACGTGAAGACAGGCGCCCTATGGCATTCTGCGGACCCAATGAGGGCCCATTGTGCCATCTTCCCATCTCAGGCTATCACCTATCATCAGCTCTGGTGATTGTATTAGACTGGATTGAATGACGCTACCATATCAGATGATCATAGATTCAACGAACTTATAACCGATTGCGAGCTGCTCAGTGAATGAACCGTATCGTAAACTGACTGAAACGCAGCCTGTTTATGGGCATCAAAGGAGTCATTAATCACTAAGTTATGCTCATACAGTAATGATCACAAGGCGTTCGGAGAGTGCCTCGGAAATGAACCGCCTAGGCTCGACAAACACGTCTGCGTGAGTTGGTAGTAACAGTAGTGGCCTCAGTCTCTACAGTATATGATATGGTTTGGTATACCTGTAATCAGCGCTGGGGAGTTCGAGATCCTGGAAATCTGTTCACAAGCTCACCGATGGCCACTGTGATACCCTTACACCATGCGCGACGACATATACATGGCTGGTAGTATTGTATATTTGCGACTCAACAGAACAGGGTGAGCGGCACCAAAGCAACGTGCAGAAATAGGGTGCCCGTGGTGCAGGAGCCTGTTCTGTTCACTTCCGGATAGCAGGTGGCTACGGAACTTTCGCTACACAGAGATGGGATCGATCTAGATGATACGCAAGAGTCAGGAGCGGAGTCAGTAGATTGTTCAAGTTCAAGTTCAAGTTGTTGCGAACTTCTGGAACAGTACTTTAAGGTCAAAGGTTATATAAAAATACGTCAGTCTCACCCCCGGGGTATAAGGTCTGTGAAAGAACGGTATCAACGAATTTGGAGGTAATAAAATTTGAGTAGACACCCTGCCACCCAACGATATATACCAACTGACCCCCCTGCAAGGTCTAAGCTGTGTCTGACTAACTTAAAAGAAGTAGGTTGCCTGACTTCCAGAGCAGGCTGTGACCCCTTTGCTTGACCTGGGTCTGACAGACTAGTCACGAGTCTAATAGCAGGCTAGGTCAGCAGTAGTTCAGCCCCCTATCGGGGTACATATGCTCATACGTCCGTTGATAACGATTCAGCTGTAATATAGTGTGAAGGGAAGGCCGACGCGGAAGGCAACAACAATGCCCCGGGAAGAACATAATTGTTTATGCAAGCTTTGAGCTACGGCGAAAGATGCAGTAAGGGGGACGATTATCGTGATGAGGGTGATGGGTCATCCGTTGTGATTTACGTAATTCAATGATCCATGATTTCACGTGGGGTTGCCGAATGCTTAATTAGTAGGGCTTCAGCATTTGCCATTGCACACCTTCCTTACCTCTGCGCATACATCCCCCGACCTCCTCAGCTGCATATTTGTCTTTCATGATAACCCCCTCCTATGACATCTCCCAGCACTCTCCCCTTTCCACAGAAGATTTCACCTCCGATTACATAAATGAAATGTGAGCATTTCCATATCGATGCCCTTCTTGGCTGATGCTTAGTCGTTGTATAGCCATATGAGAGCGCTTGAGGATGCCCTCGCTGCAGATGAGAATGCGCCAGTCACAGACTACTGCACATCCCCGAACTTGAGTCGTCCGAGTACACCTGGTCCATCTGGTCAATATCCTAGCACTCGTATTCGCAAAGTCTCTGCACTGTCAGACTTTGCACCTGTCAACGTCCGAATAAGAAGGTGATCTCAATATTGCTGTGTCTACTTATCTTGTTGACATTTTCCAGACGGAAGAAAGGCGACAGAACTACGGAGAAACGACAAGAGTGGTCATTTCTCCTTGTTCGATGGCCTCTACTGGTTTGTCTTCGCGTTTTTGGTCATCTCATGGAGTTTGACAGTTCATTGAACAGTTCTTTCTATTCCTGTTCATAATGTGCCAGTTCGGATTCTATGTTGTGATCCGCCAACTAGTAAACGCGAAAGAGTGGCTTTCCGCATGTGGGTAACCCTCATCAGTTAGATGTAGGGTTTATCTTAACTGGTGATTCGAAGGGCGCGGTCGCAAGGGCTTGCTAAGAAAGCGATTGCGAGGGTCAAGAACGTACCAGGTAAGTCAATATTCCGACCAGTTAATTAAGCAATCAAATTTTTTGCTCACCTGTTGATTCAGGAATGGAAGGATAATGCTGCAATCCTTGATGACCATCTGCGTTTCCAAGACTGGAAGAAAGTAGACGAAGATCCTTACTATGACTGGCGGCTTGTGCGAAAGGTACCACATACTTCGCTTCTCTGGCTTGGATCAGCTTATCTTTCTTAAGGTTAACCGTTCCTTGAGAATGTTGAGGGAAAAAAATGATGCCCGAGGAGTTCTTGGTGTCCTAGAAACATGCGTTCGCACCAATTTCGCAGGGGTGGAATCTCCACGGTAAGTAAGGGAATGAGGACCTAGATGTCTCAAATTCTGAAACGAATTGCCAGATTATATAGCGAGGTAGGCGTTCGTTGATTTTCAATTCAGGTTACTTATCAGCATTACTGGCAGACATTTTATGGGACCAAGGATCTCATTGAATGTAAGGGGTTTCATCGATTCACTTCTATCATCCTGCTAACCGTGGACACAAGCGTATATCACGGAGCAAGAGTCTGCACTACAGTTCCTTCGCGAAACTCCTTTGCTATCCAATGAAGAGAAGAAGCGTTTCTTCAAGAGTGCGAATACGGGTCTTGGGTTGACAGCCCTCTGCCTTTCTGGAGGCGCTTCTTTCGGTTACTGTGCGTTATATTCTATATTGTCTACTGCCATCTGTTTATCTAGTTGCAGATCATTTTGGTGTGGTGAAAGCATTTCTTGATGCTGGGTTACTGCCTCGCGTCGTCACAGGTACATCAGCTGGTGGTCTGGTTGCTGCTTTAGTCTGTACTCGTAGAGATGACGAGTTGAAGAGGCTGTTGGTCCCAGAGTTAGCATCTAAGATCACGGCATGCGAAGAGCCGTTTAAAGTCTGGCTTCGGCGGTTTTGGACCACTGGTGCAAGATTTGATAGTGTTGCTTGGGCGAGAAAAGTAGGTGCCATTCAGCGACAACATACTTTATTTATCATAGAGTCAGGCTTGCTGGTTCACCCGCGGCTCCATGAGCTTTCGCGAAGCTTACATGAGAACAGGCCGTGTGTTGAATATTTCTGTCGTCCCTGCTGATCGTCACTCGTAAGTGGTTTTTATTTTCATTTTCCACAGGTGATTTCGATACTGAAATAATTCAGACCTACGAAGCTGCTGAACTACATAACTGCCCCTGACACCGTTATTTGGTCTGCTTTACTGGCGTCAGCCGCAGTGCCTGGAATCCTCAATCCCGTTGTGCTCATGCAGAAACTCAAGGATGGACGTCTTATACCTTGGAACTGGGGTAGTAAATTTAAGGATGGATCACTGAGGTAACAGCATCAATTGCACATTTGGTCCACGAACCCATCTGCTGTCATTAGGGTTGACATTCCCGTTCAAGCTCTTAATCTCTATTTCAACGGTGTGCTAGCTTATCAGCTGTAGTGATTCAGGTATGCTAATGCTACTATAATAGTAACGCACCCAGTAGTGTCTCAGGTCAACCCCCACGTTCATCTTTTCTTTTTCGCACCACGTGGCTCCGCTGGAAAGCCCGTTGCACATAGGAAAGGCAAGGGTGCGTTGAATGTGCCTGTAAACTTCCGTGATTGATGTCGACGTGTCAAACGTAGGTTGGCGGGGAAACTTCCTTCTATCTGCTGCTGAACAATGGTTAAAGCTGGAGCTTACTAAAAATATCAAAGTGCGATCATATCCTCTTCGAAATCTTGTCTTGTTGTGACATCAGGGTACCATTATAGCTAATACGGGATCTCGAGCTCCTCCCACAGCTATTAGGACAAGACTGGTCTAGCGTGTTTCTACAGCGCTTTGACGGGGCTGTAACGTGGGTTTTATCGCCTTATTAGCATCATCTGAACAGTGTCATAGTTGATACGACATCTAGAATTTGGCCGAGAACTCGCTTTATGGTGAAGTTATATTGCAGGTGAAGGTCGACACTCGGATTGACTCATCTTATGTAGGACTGGTTTCGGATATTGAGCGATCCTGACCCGCCCGAACTGGCTAGGATGTTGCAAGTGGGTCAATTAGTAGCCTGGCCAAAGGTTCTCCTTACCACTCCCGTCTCTCGTTTAATCTGATCATCAGTCACAGTTACATATGATAGAGAACCGGTTGCGCTTGGAGCGTCAGATATTTCTAGGTCGACAGGCTGTCAAACAGGCGCGCCCCAATCGAGTGAAAGACCGCCTTTATCCTGCGACTAGGGTTACCCCGCATGTCTCAAGTTTTTTCGCACCTATAGCGGGTATCGAAATGCCGTTGCCTGTGGATACCGATGCAGAGATTGCTTTTGCCAATGGGACTCAATGGTTCTTTAAGCGGGGGCATCCAACTGCTTTCAATTCCGATGCCTCGACACCGAAGGAAGTGGATAGAGTTGATGCCAATGACCCTTTGCGGTCGCCTCTAACACGACGGAAATGGGCAGCCGATTTGTTCGATCGAGAATCTGGGGAAGATAGTAGAGCTGAGAAGGCAGAGGAAGCTGCCGAAGCAGATTCTCCGGCTGGGTCGCAAGACAACTCGGGATCCCTCTTGTCGAGGCTGCGAACACGCTCATTCCCTGGGTTAACGTCACCCCTCTCCACGTTGCGACGCAGCCATTTTTCGAGCAAGCAAACGAATGTTGGGAATGTTGTTGATCCTAGCTGGAGCACGGACAGCTCATATGAGGACGATTTGCAGGCAGATGAATACCGACGAATACGGAGCACTCCAGTCAATGTCCTCGACGACATGGAGCTCATGTATCCCGAGGACGGTGCCGGCGATGCCGACGATGCAAGAGGAAGCCGAGAAAGTGATGATTGCTGATCTGAGGCCAAGTGGTACCCTGGTGCAGTCGTGTAATGCGTCCATCATGATGGATCCGCTAACATTTTATTTGATAGGAAATAGCCGTGTGCCTTGATGGTACAATAAATATCATGATTGATACCTAATATCGACACGACAGTTGGGATAGATATTACAAATAGCGGTGGAGAAGCCACCTTGTAATTCTTCGACGTCGATGAGAGAACTTACAACCGCTTTTCGAAGACTTGATAATAAAAACATCTAAATATCAGAAATCGTTACTGTCGTCCAAGCGCACCCCTTCTAAGTCTATATGGTGTAGTGAGAATTAGAATGAACACGGAGCGCGACATTTAACGCACAGATGCCTAAGTCAGGAAAATCTTGTTGCCCTCCAGCAAGTTCAACAGGTTGTTCGGAAATCTGCGCAAATCCTAGACTTCCCGGTTCCTGGTGACTCTGCGACAGCGGCGGTCCTCGGCTTGTAGAAGTGGCATGAGATCGACTGTCATCTGAGAAAGCGCAATACGACCATGAGAACAAACATGGCACACGATCTGCCTCGACTTACGCGCGTCCAACTCAGGATAGGCGTGATGCAAGTTCACAGGCGAAGGCTGTCCCGGGACTTGCACAAATATTGAGTGCAATTGGTGTTCCAGATTCCTGGGACTGTGGGATGGTCTCCCCCTTATACCGTGATCCAAGGGCTGAGCGGTGAAGTAAGGGTACACAAATTGCCCTGAGGCTACTATTAGCATGTAGCCCGATCAGAAAAAGAGCAACTGTCTTTACCGATATGAAGATCATGAGCAGAAGGTAAGGGAGTCCAAGGCATGGCATAGTATTGGCTGTCATCCAAATGCATCCCTTCCGGATCTGAGAGGTATGTGATAACAATGAAAACAAACCCAGAGCACAAGTCATAAGACTCACATAGATCGAAGTCGGGATAATCGCACAGCCTCATTGAAGGTAGAGGTGAATGTTCGGGGATGTGTACAAAGGTTGTGAGCAATTCTTGACTTCCTAGCGCCAGAATGCTCTGCGCCAGCGGTGGTCTCCGGGCCTGATTCATGGTAGTCCAAGACGTCGGATAATAATGGCTGTCGTCCAGCTGCACTCCTTCTGGGTCTGTGAGGTATGAGGTTACAATGAGAACAAACACAGTGAAATTTGCAGGACTCACATAAATTGAAGTCGGGATAATCGTACTGCATCTTCCCATGTAAAGGGGGATGCATGGGGATATGTACAAAAGTCTGGCTTCCTGGCTCCAGGATGCTCTGGGATAGAGGTGGTCTCCGGTTCTGGTTCGTGATAGTACAAGTCGAATAATATTGACTATCGTTCAGCTGCACTCCTTCTGGATCTGAAAGACAGTATCATTATGAGAACAACACGCAGCGAGCTTTCGAGACGCACACAAATCGAAGTCGGGATAGTCGTGCGACCGTTCTGGGGCTTCCACCAATGCGAAATGCAGAACTTGACTTCCATGCTTGGGGTAATAGCTGCTGTCGTCCAGGTGCACACCATCAGGATCTGAAAGACATCCCCTTGAGAACGGGCAAGGAGCGCAATACATGAAAGCTTACATAGGTTAAAGTCGGGGTAGTGACTTTGTGAGAGGGGCAGTACCGAGCTCAGAGACTTGGAATAATAGTTACTGTCATCCAACTGCACTCCTTCAGGATCTTGAAGGCATAGCGTAACGATGAAAATAGACATGGAGCGCAATTCACGAAAGCTTACATAGGTCAAAGTCGGGGTAGGGAGTCCGAGATATCGGCGGCACTAAGCTCGAAGGGGTAGGGTAATAATCACTGTCGTCCAGATGCACCCCTTCCGGATCTGAAAGATGTAATATGACTAGGTGTGTCTTGAGAGCACGCTCTATGTACTCACAGATGTCGAAGTCGGGATAGGCATTCCGCTTGTCAGCGAGGAAGACAGGCCAGTCAAGGACTACGCCCAGCGCTGAGCGCAATGCTTGAGTTTGCAGACGCAAGAGATTCTGCGACAGTAGTTCCCAGCTGGTGGTAGTCGAAGGTGTCAAATAGTATCGACTATCATCTAAGCGTATTCCTTCAGGATCTAAAGTGCGTAGCCCAGCTGTAAGGACAAGACGGGAGCACACAGTACACAAAAGCGTACATAGATCGAAGTCAGGATACTCGTTTCGCCGTTTAGAAAGAGACTGTTGAGTATCTTTTCTTAATGCCGAGGGCGATCTTCGACTTTCCAGCCCCGAGATGCTCCGAAACAATGGTGATCTCCAGTCCGTGGAAGTCGAAGGCGTCGAATAGTAGTTGCTGTCATCCAAGTGCACGCCTTCCGGATCTGAAAGGCATAGCCTACTCTGAGAATGGGCACGCAACGCAATTCGCAAATACTTACACAGGTCAAAGTCGGGATAGGGACTCGGGGAGACCGGCCCCACCGAGCTCAGAGACTTGGGGAAATAGTTGCTGTCATCCAAGTGCACTCCTGCAGGATCTAAAAGACATACCCTAGCCTTGAGAATGGGCAAGGAGCACAATTCATAAAAGCTTACATATGTCAAAGTCGGGGTAAAGACTCCGCGAGATCGGTACGGAGCTCGAAGGCAAAGAGTAATAGTCGCTATCGTCCAAATGCACACCTTCAGGATCTGACAGGCGTAGTACAATTAGATATATCTTCTTAAGTACGCTCTATGTACTCACAAATGTCGAAGTCGGGATAGACGTTCCGCTTGTCAGCGAGGAAGACGGGCCAGTCAAGGACTACGCCCAATGCTGAGCTCAATGCCTGATTTTGCAAACGCAAGAGATTCCGCGCTAGCAGTCCCCAGCTTGTGGTAGTATAATATTGGCTATCGTCTAAGTGTACTCCCTCCGGGTCTGAAGGGCGCATCCCAGCTATGAGAACCGGGCTACAGCGTAATACACGAAAACTTACATAAGTTGAAGTCAGGATACTCGTCCCGCGGAAGAGACCGTTGAGGGACTGCTTCCAATGCTGACTGCACATCTTGCGTGCTCAATTTCCAAGAATTCAGCGAGGACGGTGGAACCGACCGCGCGACAGTCGGAGGCGTAGAATAATAGTTGCTGTCGTCCAAGCGCACCCCCTTCGGATCTGTGAGGCGTAGTATAACTACATAAATTTCCCCAAAATGCGCTCTGTGTACGCACACAGATCGAAGTAAGGATACACAGATCCATCTGTGATCACTATTAGAAGCGCTCCAATCAAAGAAATACGGCTGTTTACCTATTAGACCGAGTGCGGAAAGCTCATCGTCGACTTTGAAGTACGGGAAATCAAGACGTGTATGGTCGCGGTCGGAACCGTAAAGGCCGTAAGAGTATTCCTGAGCACGACGAAGTGAGGAAAGCGCTGGCAATGAAGAGGGAGATATTGGGGAGAACATCGACCGGTAACCCAGATCAACTGAGGGCGGACGGGAAATGGTCATGGGGGACGGACAGTCATATTGCGTTGGACCCCAGCTCGTGGCGGTCGAGGGGGTAGGAGGCACGTCATCCTGGAGCCTCATTGCGATATCCGGAGAAGGGAGACGCGACAGGTCGTTGCCGAGAGAGACATCGTCGTCGTCGTCTGGACCCCATGTTGTTGCGATCGACGGGCTCAACAGAACTGAGCCTTCTAGGCGGTGATCCAAATGCACGGAGGGCGCACGGGCCCAGGAGACAGGGGAATCTAAAATATTGTAGTCTAAAGGACCGGGTGACGAAACAGACCAGGTGAAGTCGTCCAAGTTGAGGACGCCATCTGCCTCAGCGTTGGACTCCGAGAGTGTGTTTAGCACCACGGCGTTCGGCATATTCACTGGATCAAGACTAACTTGGCCGGTGGCGGCGAGGGAGGTCGGGGCTACAGAAGACGTCGCGTACCATGATTTGACGCGCTGCTCCAAGTCCGCCTTGGCTGAAATAGGCTCCTCAGCCTGCACGATGGGCGTCAGCGGGGCGTGGTGCGGTTCAGTGAGACCAGGGTCTTTTGCCGCCGCGACATGGCGCAAGCTGGATCCAACGGACATAGAATCTATGCGATCGACCAGGGAAAGCTTCCGTGGAATATGGCGACCATCGTGTTGGCTGGCCCTTGGCTGATCCAGGTCCTCCATAGGGTCATCGGGGAATGTCGCCCTGCTCTCCGCTCTCCAATGAGACAAGGACGGGGGAACCGACACGGGGACGTCGGCCGCCTGGCGACGATAGGACGCGATCCAAGCGTCGTACCACCGAGCCTTGCTGAAGTCGATGTCAAATTCGACGCGTCCACAAACAGGAAGCTGATGCGGCTGCAGCGTCATTGACCGTTGGTCAAAGAAGTAGCTCCAGAGAAGAGGCCATGTCTCGTCAGAGATACGGGGAGATACCCCGAATCCATTCTCGCCCTGGAGGTAGAGGCAGATCCCCAAGGCGCTTGGCAAGTTGAACTCGCGCACAATGGCGGTGAGTTGGCCATACAGCTGTAAGGGGAAGACGGTATGAGGTACGGCGAGGCAAAGAGACGACGGGCCAGAGGCTCACGGTAGGAAAGAGGGGCATCAGAATCCCTTGAAGCAGGCGATCCGCAGAGCCTGAGGCCAGGGTGTGACCAAACTGGCCATGCTCTACGGAGACAGAGGGTGGAGGGACGACGACGACGAGCCACCGGTGGGCTCTTGCGGCGCCACGGTCCAGAGGGCCAGCCTGGTGGTAGGACAGAGGAGAGGGCTTTCGCGGACGACTGGCGAATGGATCGGTCGTGTCCGCATCCGTATCGGGAGGCGTGGGTAAGAGAGTTGGGCGCGGAATATCGAAAGCGAGCGAGGACGTGGGGTGAGAGATGAACATGAGGAAGGGGGAGAGGTTATGCAGGGGGATGGCAGAAAAGATGGGCAAGAAATGGAGATGGAGACGGGGGACGTCGGCTGCTGTGGACACTGGAGGCAGCGGCCGCCATCACTGGGATCGCCAATGCAATCGCCACGGGAACGGTCACCCTCGTTTCATCCAGATCATCCCAAGCCCTGTTGATGGACCATTCTCTCGCTCTCCTTGCCTCGCTCTCGCAGAAAGACAAGGGCCCCGCCTATCTCTCCCTTCTCTCACGCCTCTTTGCTGACCCCGCAAGTCCTCATCTCCCACAGGACATACACACCCTCGTCAATCATGTCGTCCATCAGGACAACGCCGGTCTCATCATCGGCAGGCAAATCCTGTCTGAGCTCGTCAAGAACCTGTCCGACGGCTCCGTCGCAAGCTCTGCCCTTCGCAAGCAGATCGTCCAAGACGCCCTGGCCACCCTCCAGCCTCGCTTAGCTAGCTACGAGGAACAGGTAGGTCTACAACAACCGTTCTTCTCGTGCAGCCTCACAATCGCTGTGAAGGGAAATTCCCTTCGCTATCAGCTCGCAGACATCCTGGAAATCGAGGAAGAGTGGGACGAGGCTGCGCGTGTCCTAATGGGCGTCTCCCTAGAGTCCAGCCAGCGGTAAGTGCCACAACGCTACCGCCTCAGACACCCCCCACCACGGTGTTCCGTACAGGACCACAGACGAGGAGAGGTTCCGCGTCTACATCCGCATCGTCCGTCTTCTTTTGGAAGAAGAGAACTCCGTCCAGGCCGAGACTTACTACAACCGCGCTGCATCCCTTGTCAACTCCACCACCGACAAAGAAACGCTCCTCGCCTTCAAACTGTGTCAAGCCCGCATCAGCGACTACAGCCGGAAGTTCCTGGAAGCAGCCAGCAGGTACCATGAACTTAGCTTTGTCGGCGACATCGACGAGGACGAACGCAAGCACATGTTGTGAGCACGTCGTAGCCAGCCGGGTTGAGAGGAGCACCCATTGACGGCGGCATCCCAGATCAGCTGCGGTGACGTGCGCTGTCCTGGCTCCCGCGGGACCCAACCGCTCCCGCGTACTCGCCTCCCTCTACCGCGACGAGCGTGCGGTCGAGCTGCCGACTTACAACATCCTCTCAAAGATGTTTTTGGACCACATCCTGCGCCCAGTAGAGGTCAAGGTTTTCGAGAAGACGCTGAAGCCGCACCAGCTTGCCCGGATTGCCCTTTCGTCTAATGACAGGCTGGCTTCCACCATCGAGGAAGACGACGAGTCCTCACGCGACGGCGTCAGCACGCGGACCGGTCCTTCCACTGTCCTCGATCGGGCCGTCATGGAGCACAACGTCCTAGCCAGCTCAAAAATCTACAACAACATCTCATTCAGGGGGCTCGGCGCCTTGCTCGACCTCACGCCAGGTGCCGCCGAGACCATGGCACGAAAGATGATCGAGCAAGGTCGATTGAAAGGCCACATCGATCAGGTAGATAAGTTGATCTGGTTTGAGGCTGCAAGAGAAGAGGACGATGCTCAAGGGAAGGCGGGGGGGTTGGGTGATGTCAGCCAGGACACTGAAGATACTGGTGCTTATCACACGAAGCGATGGGACATGCAAATAAGAATGACAGCTGCCAACGTAAGTCACTAAGTATCTTCCTCCGGTGCCTGCCCATTATACATCTCTAAATGCTTCCAGGTTGAGTCCATGGTACAACACTTAGTGGAGAAGGGCCTAGTGAGTTCCGTGGCAACAAAAGCATGACGTGCGTATGGTGTCCGAGAAAGGATAAGTCACAAAACTTTTAGTAGAGCTTGGAGTCGATGATTGTATAATGCTACACTGCGTGATGATGATAATGATATGTCATTGCATTGTGCCTCCTTCGGTCCGGCGTCGTTTCTTCGCTCTTTCACGTTTGGTTTCCAGCTCGTGCCATTCACCTTCCAGAGTAGACAGACTAGACGAAAGGAAAATCCCTCAATAACCCGTACTTGAGCGGAGATTCGAAAAGTTTACCCAGCTGGCATCACGGCAGGCGGTTGTTCGTCCTTGAAATATGGTGCCTGCAGTGCGTTGACAGCAGTGACTCTTTGGGCTGGATCATATGCCAGCAACTGCTCAGCGAGATCCAGGCCGGCTGGCGATAACCACCTTCAAAGCAAGGTAAACATATTGAGCTTTATAGTCGAAGCTAGAAACTCACTTGCGGAACATCTCCCTAAAATAGTTAGGGATAGCTTCCCTAGGCTTCACCAGCTCGTACCATGGCAAATCCATGACACCAGCCCAGCGTTCCGGAGTGGGTGTCCCAAGAATTTTGAAGATAAACTCCAATTGGTGAATCTCGTCATTCCCTTGGAACACAGGTTTCTTGGTGAAGAGCTCTAGCATGATGCATCTTCACATCAAGACTTTATTCAACCTAACAATCCAAAGAGATAATAAGCTTGGAACGCACCCAGCACTCCACATGTCTACTTCAGGCCCATAGACGGTCGTCCCAAACAAAAGCTCTGGCGGCCGGTACCACAATGTGATCACTCGGTTTGTGTAGTCGCTTTGCCGTCGTTTCTGATAGAACCTCGCAAGCCCGAAATCAGCCAACTTCAGCTCGCCACGATTGTTTACGAGGATATTGGAGCCCTTGATGTCCCGGTGGATGACTCCCTTGCGATGAAGGTACGCCAAACCAGCGAGCATCTGACGACACAATGACTTCAGATGAGCGTCGGTAAAGGAGAACTGTGTTTGTGACAGGATGCCAGTCAGGTCGTGATCCATGTACTCGAATACCATGTAAACGGAACCTAGACGAGATGAGACGCTGATGCAGGCAACAAAAGGCATTGGCTTACCATTCGATACCATCATCTCGTACAAACGAACAATGTTGTCATGGCGTAATGACTGCAGCAGTTTGATCTCCCGCATAGCAGTAACGGGGAATCCGTCTCGCTCCGTCTCCATCCGTATACGTTTCAAGGCAACGTGAAGTCCGCTGATAGTATTACGCGCCTTGTACACCTTACCGAACGTGCCTTCCCCAACTTGGCTGACGATAGAGTAGAGTTCATCCCGACAACCTGGTGGAGGAGAGAACCTCCTTTCCCTCTGCCCATGCAAAGAGCCCCCGCCGTAGTCATCCATAGTTGGTGTGTATCCAGGGTATAATATTGGCTCTGCATCTTTAATCGTCCGCGAATCAGACGTGTATTTAGTGTACAACATCGCTTCCGTATCTTGAGCAGCCCGTGAGTCCTCTGCAACAGAAGAGTGCATGCGCGAGACATGTACAGGCGAGGGTTGAAGAGCATCTTCATGCAGTGAAGTCGTGGTTGCTGCTCTCGGAGACGTCCCCCGAAAGGAAGGCAGTGGTCGGGGCGCTGCTGACGAGGACGGAGGATGAGAAGGAAAGTCACTCGTGTGGAGGCTGTGGATAAATGAAACCTCTATGGGTTCTAGTGGAGTATGGCTGCGAGCGGCTGAAGGAGGATTTTCCGTGTCCAACGTGAGTTCTTCATCGTCACCAGGAAAGAACTTTTTGACCGCAGAACTTGTTTGTCCGATAGGTTTGAATCCGGCGTTCTTAATCGGCGAGATGACAGCTGGTGTTGGGCGGAAAGTTTCAGGAGGTGGCGATGGGCGGGAAAGGAAGGATGCATGAAACGGTCGAGAGCTGAGTGTATTGTGAGACGGTAATGCAGGAGGTGGCATAGAAATGCTATCATTAGGATGGTCTTGGTGAGCATCTTCTCGAACACCATTCTTCTTTAGCTTTTGAGGGCCATTCGTCAGTCGGCGTTCAACAAGCAGTACAAGGGACGTACGTCGCTAAGGTTTTGACCACGATCCCTCTTTGGCCACCCATTATCCCGTGGTGGAAGCCTCCCTGGTGGTGGGCGATTCATATGACGACGAGGGACAGCAACGTTGATTTCTTGAATCGATGTGGAGACGGGTAAGCGATGCACTGCACGAGGTCTCTCAGGCGGGCTCATGCTCATGCTTCGGCTCCGACTACGACTCCTGCTTGAAGTCGACATTGATGAGCTCCTACGTCGTCCGCGACCACGACTTATGCGGCTCCGAGTCGAAGAACCTGGAGAACGTGAGCAGCGCTTCTCTAATCGTTCACTTCGGTTGTCGCTAGGACTGCGACTTCTTGGATTGGTAGTACTAGAATCTCGACGACGACGCTTCGGCGATATTGAACGTGAGAGCGAACGACCACGAGAGGATCGACGGGAACGGTACGACTCTGCGGGAGAGGGCGAACGGGACAGAGAGCGGGGCAGCCGACGTATCTTCGCTGGGGATCGGGCATTCTTCGGGGGCACCTCACGTCTAGTCCAGCTATAAAATCCACAGTTGCAGACAAAACCTATGTATGCAAGCACTACTCACTTGTTCAAGGGACCGTCGTCATTACGCCAGTCACGCTTCTGTTGGTTATTTTGTCGATGTCTCTTCCCACCCTTGTTGTTCCGATTTTGATGTGGATTCCGCTTATTCTGATTGCGCTGACCTTGATTACCGCCTCGAGAGGATGACTGCCAAGAAGCAGAAGGCTGCCATGACCGGTCGTCTCCAGAACGTTGTGAGCGATCATCATGGGGATGTCGTCGTTTCCAGTCGTTGATGCGCCGGTCACCATGTCGTGGTTCCCATGAATCACCCCTCCATCCTTGACCCCTACCGTCTTTCTGATCATCCCTTTGCCACCGTTTTCCTTCCCGTTCGTCAGGGTGTTCAGAAGCCTTCGATGGCCATTGGCCGTTTCCAGCATACTGAGGCTCCGGAGCGGTTGGGTTGCTCCAAGAATTTGGGTCACGGAACGATGACGAGTAGGGTTGATCGAAGCGCTCAGTCCATTCCCTACCAGTGTTGGCGAAGCGAGCCTCATTCATCGCCCGAGGGACCCAACCATTTCCATTCCTGGATTCAGGAGTGTCAAATTCGTTGTTCTCCATGCGAGAGTAGTTGTCTGTGGACGGTTCATATGGTTCAAGCAAAGGACGAGGGCCCTCGGTAGGAGGCCAGTCTTCAAACCGTCGATTTCGAGATGTACCCTCTCCTCTCATATCTGGACCACTTCTTGGCGGGTTTCTGTAGCTTTCAGAGGGGTGGTGATACCCACTAGTATGTAGAGGAGGTTCTGGATGATGGTCGTCCACTCGTGAGACCAAAAGCGGCAAAGAGACATCATCCTCGTCTCCGCTGGCACTTCGTTGGCTTCTCGACATGATTAGTATTGGCCGGACACAGGATCGCTGCGCTGGCACTTGTGGCAGGGTCGATGTTGGTAAGGGTGTGACAAAGGAAGACCGGTGGACCAGTGGGCCTTGGGACGGTAGTGAGCGAAGTATCGGGTAGAAAGCTTCAGTACTGGTGAGTCAGTTTATAAAGACGAATTGGCAGAAAGGGGCAGCCAGCAGAAACCGAAGGGTACGTGTGCCACGGTTGTGCCAGAGACCAAAGAAGAAAGTGAGCGTCCAGAAGCACTGGCAGTACTCGTCAAGGACGCGATATTGAACAGCAAACCAGGATACTTACATAACGGTAAGATTAGAGACTTTCCGCGAGGAATACGAAGAACAATGAAGACAAGAAAATGATCTGTCCTGGAATTGAGGGTCATACCATTCGAAACCAACGAACAAGGTTGGAGATGCACTCTTTGCGTGCAACAAGATCTGCCCGGTAGAGTGGTAGTAGAAAAGAAACTTGCGCGTCACCCGGCGGCCCACAGTGCCTCTCCAGCCCATCAGTCAACTGAATTCAGCTGCTTGTAATTGCCCATCGAGTTCCTCTTTGATTTATCCACCTGCGACCGCCACCAATGTAAGATTCGAGATACTCAACTACACGGTGCGAGTCCGGGCATGCTTTGGAAGTAATAAATACAATCTTTTGGAAGAACTCGTGCGCGTTTTGATCGTCTGACCTAATGCAGAAGCCCAAAATTGGAACCATACATAGCTCAAAATTCTGCGACTCGGTCTACTGTACAGTTAATACAAAAGAATGAAGGCGTATAAATCATCTGCGGCATTCCAGAGTACAGGACAGATCATTGAAATGTGCACTGTGGTTCGCTCCCATCGTCATCGTCCCCTTGGGCACGTCGTCGCTGATTCAAAACCAACTGATAGTGCAAATACAGACCGGCCAAATCGCTTTGTCTTGAGCTCATTTCTCTATTATGTGAGACGATTGCACTAGCGTTCGACATTTTCGAGTGATGACTTGGTCCATGAACAGGTGCAAATAACTTGATTGGATCGGGTTGTTAGGAAGGGCGCTGGCATGACAATGACAGGAGTATACCCACCTTGATAGAAGGGTCGATTCCGCTCACAGCAACTAGCGGTAGGTGTGGATGACCCTCAACGACGTTGACCACACTGCCGTCGCCTTCATATATACCTCGCAGAGCACCAGTAGCCTTTCTCCACACAAAGAAGTTGCCGTCGTCAGAACCAGAAACAACAAACTCATCCGTGGGACCAAGAAAGTTGACTGCCAAGGATAAGGTGAGTTCCTTCACGCATGGAATGCAAATATATAAACGCACCATCCTTGACGGTTTCAACATTGCATGCTCCTGAATACCGGCGACGGGGTAATACTATGGGCACATTGTCATACGAGCTATCATCGAGTCCGTCTTCCATAGCCTGAGGCTCTTCTTCAAACTCATCGTTATCATCGACGTCGCCAGCATCATGATCCATGGGTCTTGCTGAAACTGCTTGTTGCATATCGACATCCATGAAAGCATCTAGCTGCGGTTCGGTAGCATTCGACCCTTTTCCTCGAGACTTAGCGTTCGAAGGAAGAAAACTATGGGGAGAATCATGACGTGACGCAGTGTGTGGATCGTCCTTGATAGAATAAAGGTAGACCGCATCCGAGTGGTATGCTTGAACGGACTTGTGAGCTATTGCAAAAACGACTACAAAGTGATGTCCTACATAAGAGGATCTAAGAGGGACCCGGTGAGTCAGTACAAGTACAGACGATAACAGCAGATGTAGTTACCAACCTCGTCGCCGTTACTTGAAGGCATTCGAGCGCCTGTAATGTGTTCAGAACCTTTGCGTTCACCGGGACCCCTTGACTTTCGTCCAAATCTTCTGACACAAGTAGTGAAATCATCATTGTCCAGTGGAACACCCCATTCCTCTTTGATGAATCTTCCTGCATGTCGACGGTCAAACAAGAAGCCCTGTATGATATACATAAGCAGAAACTTCACAAAGAAAGTATACCCGCTCAACTAACGTGTGGAGACTCCCCAGCTACTAAAAATTGATATGGCGTCAAGGGTGAGAGCGCGAGCGTAGACAAGTCGCAGTGGAGTTTTACTAAGGGCGATGGGCACTCGGACCGGCATTGATGAGGCACACGCAGATCATGCTGACGGACGGTTCCGTCCTAACACATGTCACAGCGAACTCGGTATCAATCTTGCGGAGCATAACAGCTCGAACGTACCTCAGAGACAGTCAGGAATAAGTCGGAACTTTCCTCCGTAACAATGCGTTTTGTCCGTCCGGTGTGACAGCGTAGAACGCGCATGCATGAATTATGAATGTCGCGTTCGTTGTCGTAGGGACCGAGAGACTGCCCGACTAGGCTTGTAATATCGAAGATACGTACTTGACGGTCCCCAGCAACAGTCGCTCTACAGGCGAATGAGCTCGAGAGGCTGTTAGAGGAATGTGACACCACGATACATTCGGGTCGAGTACGGAAGCATCTGAGCATTAAAAATATTGCCGGTATGTCCAGTGTGCACAACTTCGTTGCAGACGAAGGGGTAGTCAACATCTGCGAGAGATGAATCTATTCTCCACAACCGAACGCTGCAAATCTCGGCGTCAGAAGCGAAAGGCGCAGCATCTTATAAAACAGGCCTACGTTGTGTCATCAGAACCACTAAGAAGAAGTTGCCCATCCTGCGCCCAGCTGAGGGCATTGACGCATCTAGGGATATACAAATTGTCAAACTTTTTGAAGACACTAGATATCAGAGCAATAATGAACTTGCCCTGAATGACCATATGTATCATTACCCAGTACATTTACTCTGTCAAGATCGGATTCGTATGAGTTCGCAAGTATATCTCGCTTCCACCGCTGAGAACGTGCGCCGGTAAAGCCATCTAAGGCAAGTGAACGAGGCTTGAAAAAGTTATGCTGTGGTTTTTCATATGCTAGAGATTCTGCCTCGTAAACCTGCGACATGGTAATACAACTGAAAGAAACAACAGTAGGACGCCCACTCTGACTAGAGCCATCTCAGGCTAGGGGGTCACATGCAACACGTCACGTTGACGTCATGTGTTGAACTCAAGAATACACCAGTACTTCAGTCAGTGCAAAATGGTCATGAATGGTCCAATATGGAGAATTAAGAACATCGATATATCATACACCGGTATCATACCCATTCAGCTAGGCGATACTATCCATGGCTCAATAGTAATTACGATCCTCCTCAAATAAAGGCATAATCACGCAGCCTTTGCGAAACCAATGGCGTTCCTGCCCAAGTCATACACGGTGAAATAGCGACGAAGGAAGACATCACCTGAACAAGCATCAGATTCTGCTGGATAGCTACATATCAAATCAACTCACCAATAATCCAGAGGGCTCCATCTGGCAAGTTGATGTCGAGGCCAGTGAATGACGAGATACAGGTGCCTTGTACCTCGAGGATATAGTCGGTTCCTTTGATGGGGTAAGGCTTTCCGTCAAGGTACAGAGTAAAGTCTGGCAAATCAGGAACTTTGGCACAATCCACGGTGTATTGACCGTTCCATGATCTCTTTGCACCGATTTGTGTGTTGAGCATCTCTGCAACATCCGTAGGTAGAGCAATCAGAGAAGTGCCTGTATAGGTAGTACTTCAGTGATTGAGAAGTTCCAGGCCAGTAATCATAGCATACCGGTATCAATAGCGGCGCCGGTGTTCTCGAGCTTTAGAACATCTTCCCCGAAAGCAACTTCAGTCAACTCGACTTCCCAGTAAGCTTTGCGCTTGACCGGAGCATAAGTTATCTTGCCGGTGTAGCCGTCGTGATTGATACCACCGAACAAGGCCTCGCCGCCATCACTCTCCGAAGACCCGAGACGGAAAGAGAACACGGGCTCGTCGAGAAGACCTTGATTCACCATCTCGTAAAAAGGCGGAGGAATATGGTTCACTGCAATGGTGTCATATGCGAGTCCGAGAATGCCATCGAATCTAATTCATTTAGTGAGCATCACAACTCCTGTGTAGAGAACGATCGTTATTTACTTTCCGAATGCGAAAGTCAACCCAGGTTCTACGGTAGCCTCGGCGAACAACAAATTGTTTATCTTCATGTCTCCAATTTCCAAAGTGTCCTTGGAAACGTAACCATCCATCGAACCAGACCCATACTGGATTGAGAACGTGGAGCCATTTGCAACATAAGAGCTAGACGCCTTGGAATCATACTTGGCGTGGAGGAAACACGCGATCGAAGTGCATTTAGAGCTTGGAACCCACAAGTTACTCGAACTGTCGATAAAAATAAGACCTTATCAAGATGACAGATAGGAGGATAGCTTGCCCGGTGTCCAGAACGACTTTAAACTTTCATGTGTATATAAATAAGTTGAGAATCACAATAAAGCAAAACACCATGGCATACCACTTGAGGAGGCGTTCCAAGGTTTATCTCAGCGAAATACTGAGCATTCATGAAATCTGGGGCAATGTAGTCAGATCTTTAGATAACCTTTGACACCAAGATGGCTGACTCGAAAGAGGGACTCCGTGTCCTCCTTGCGTAACGACACCATCTTGGGTCCAGTAAAGGTCTTCAGCGTCTTTGCCTGGACGTGCAAGGCGGATGCGGCGACCCTCACCGCCTGCTCCCATAAGGGGCAGTTGAGAGTGCGGGTCGGTACCATACTTCTCAGCAAGATACGCAATTTCGAGAGCAGGACTGTTTGACACAGGTGGGATTTTCTTGAGCTTGAGCCTGTGGACACCACCAGCAGTAGCAAGAGGCAGGAGCAGCAAGGGGGCGAGCGCGGACAGCAACATGATAGTACCGCAGTGGTGTGGGACAAGGAAGGGTCACGCAGGCATGGCACCACTTAAGTACAACTTCGGAAGGAGGCCGATTCCGGCCGGCGATCACCGCCAATATTTCCTCTTTGGACAATTCCGTACTACTCCGCTCAGGCTGACAGGAATATCCCCGGAAACTGCGCGGTCTGACAGGTACGGTACAGACAGTTGGAATTATAGGTACAATGTCAAATAGCACAGAAAGTAACTTATGATAGTGAGCTAGTGCACAGTATGTACGTAATTATTTTTCAGTCTTTTTTGTCGAAATTATCGTCAGCCACTGGACAGTCAATCGGATGACGTTCGTGGGATACGCGTACGCGGACTTTTAGTCGCCCTCCTCATCCTCGTTACCAACCATGGCCAGGACCACGACAGCGCTTACTGTTGCTGGAGTCACTATAGTTGGTGGTCTCCTCGCCTATGCAGCATATTTCGACCATAAGCGCAGGAACGACGCATCTTTCCGGAAAAAACTCCGTAAGTCTTCTTCATATTCTGTTTCGCTCGTACGGTAACACACATCACGCAGGCAAGGAAAAGAAGAAAGTAGACAGAACAGTAGCAAGTCAAGTCTCTGTCTCGACTGAGGGCACATCCAAGGTCAGCGACGCAGATCTGCGTTCTGCTTTGGCAAAAATACGAAGTGAAGGGATGCCGAGTGCTGCCGATGAGAAGGAGGCTGCCTTCATGACGCATGTCAACATGGGAGAGCAATTCTGTCTTCAAGGTATTACACTCTTCATATCTTTTTTCCATATGCTCACTGCAGTAATCAGGGCCCACCTTCCACCTCCAGGCGGCCATGTCCTTCTTCAGGGCCCTTCGGGTGTACCCTTCTCCTGTGGAGCTCATGGTGCTCTATCAGTCAGCTATGCCGGAACCCGTTTTCAAGGTATGCAGCCAGCCACAAAATATGCACTGTTGTCAGAGCTGATGTCGACTTGACAGCTTGTAATGCAAATGACAAACCTGGACGTGAGTGACAGTTCCCAGTTAGCTAGTCGTGTGGACGAGCAGCACACTGTTTCGTCTGAAGAAGAGACAAGCCCAGTTCGGCGGGGTCCTCCTTCAGAAACATCCTCGCAGGATTGGGACAGAGTCACTGATCCTGGGATGCAAACGCCTGCTACGTCATGACCGTTTTTGTATCCGTCTATCTCTGGTGTATCTTTGCTACATCTTTACCCCTTGCTCTTTGTCAACCTGAACATTCCACGTTTCTAATACATACTTTTGTCCCTCCATGTTATGATCTTTTAGGTTAAAGATCGCATCGAAGGTAAGCCTCAAGTTGATTTCTGCTTCCTGCCATCGAGTTTCGGCCTTACCTATGCCTATGCCATAGGGTATTACGACCAGTTCCCCCCAAAATCTATGAATGTGTCTTTGAAGTCTGTCGAAGTCTCTAGCCAGGGTGTCACAACCCGAAAAAGAGTGGTCGTAGCGACGAAGGACGTCAAGGCTGGTGAACTGATCTATAAAGTAAGCACTCATTCCAGGCTACTTGTCAGTGATACTGATTTTGATGCAGGAAGATCCAGTCGTGACCTCGCTCGATTCTGACCTTATAGAAAAGGGTACTCATTGCACACATTGCCTTCGTGCTATTGCGGAAGGGGCAGCTGTCCGACCTGAATCCGATCTGCTTGAAGCAGTTTATTGCTCAACGCAGTGTCAGGCAAAGTCCAAAGTGCAGTCACAGAATCTGCTCTTCGGTTCGGAATCTCCGCTTCCACTTGAATTAGGTCCGGGACTTCCCGCAGAAATCATGGAGAAACGCAGGAAGGCGCAAACCGCTTTCGCAAAATATGCCAAGAAGTCTGGGCAATCGAATCTCTTACTCGTTTCTCGGTTCATCGGACGTCAAGTTGCGAACGAGACTGCGAAAATGGTTCCCAACGCAAACTCGAAGCAACCGTCGGAAGAACTCGGTAACTCTGAGTACAATCTCTATGACCATATGGAAAGGCTGCGGTACCTCGAATTGGAAGTTAATGATGAAGAGACGAAGAACCTTCGTGAAGTCCTCGAAACCGCCCTTCCTGGATTGGAGCAATTCATCACTGACGAACGGCATGCAATGCTGAAGGGTAAGATGGCTTATAATGCGTACGGTGTGTCCTTCGGTGGGAGAGACAATAAGGCATGCAACCTCAGAATTGTTTGTTTGTTTGTCTGTAACTGAGGTGTCTTTTCTAAGCCTACACCAACTCAAAGACCCGAGGACGTTGAAATGACACGGACGCCGTATGGAACCTCACGACAAGTTGGCTGTGGCTTGTACTTCGTCTCCGCATACGTAAGTGTTGCTGCATTTCCGCAACGTCTGTCAAGCGGTAACTGACATGTAAATGATAGATTGCGCATTCTTGCGATCCGTCTACCCGCATTTCTTTTGACAAGGGCAACGCGGATCTTCATCTCATTGCCAACAGAGATCTCAAAGCAGGCGACGAAGTAACGGTCGCATACGTCGACGTTACTCAGCACGAAGATGAGACTCCGGTGGAAGCTCGCCGTCGACGTCGGGCTGAATTAGTTCGCGGATGGCGTTTTGCCTGCCAATGCGAGCGTTGTGTTCTAGAGAACTCAGCAAAAGCCGATTCCGACCCTTTCCAAGCGGATGAGTCCAAAGTTGAGGACGCGGTCAAGCGGATGGAAGAGCGCGACACCGATGGCCAGAGCAATACAATTGATTGACAGGGCGTGTCTCCATAGATTTATAGATTCTCGTCTTCACATACGCTATTATCACTCGTCACAGATCACAATAATATTGGTGTTTTCATCGACTATCAACGGCATCACACATAATTAAGACTGCGAACATTAGTGAATGTCAATAATAACTACGTTAGTGGAAGGACTGCTAGTACGCATCAGAAGAATACACTTCGATTATGAACATCTCACTTCAGACAACACATAGGAAATAACAAGACAATATCCCTCAGATAGCAAGACTCCTCCACATACCCTCGGATGGTAATTCACTGCGAGCTTGCAATATCTTCAACGCTCGTCTGCGCCCCCGATTGCCTACGCCTGCTTCTGTACCATCATCACTGTCTGACAACTGATCATCATCGCCAGCTTCAAAGTCCAAAGCACCTGGGTCCATGGAACGAGCGCGGTCACGTTCCGCATACGCAGCCTTTCGCAACACCGCAGAAGAAACTGGGCCTTCAACAGTTCGCAATGGTGGCACAAGCGAGCCATATCGGTCTGAAAGTCCAACATAATCTTGACGACCTCGAGACATTGGACCAACTGATATTGGCAATGAGGCAGTTATATACTGCCAGCCAATATCTAACGCCGGCAACGTGATAAGATCCATGCTAAGCCGGTTGAGTGGTATTCACTTACCATTATCCGAGGATCTACTATTGAACGATCGAGGTAAATTAACATTTGTTGGTGTATCATGCGAGGCTGATTCATCATCAAGAAACGTATCAATTGGATAGTTGGCCTTGTCTCCTTTGCGATCAACGAACAACTGCCAGGCTTTGCTATCCTTTTTCCACGCACTTCGATGACTTGGAGTAGTAGCAGCAATAGACTGAGACAAAATCGTTTCAAGAGGTCCTAGTCCCGGGATATCAGGATCAGGTCTTGTGCCATTTAGCTCAACATTGGGTTCATTTGGCTGGGTATCCGGAGTGGAATTGACAGGTGGTTCGGTAGCCAACAACGAACTAAGAGTTGCTGGAGCAGGTAGGGATGCTGGGCGCAAGAGCGAAAACGATTGTGGCAGGGCTGACCCACTAGTGCTACGTTGGCGAGCTGTTCGCGAAGGAGTGTGGGATTCAAGCAGAGGCAAGGTCAGCTTCGTGGAAGATACACTAAGGCTTGAGGGGATATCAGTGACTTCATCTTCGAGATCAAAGATGATTGCTATCGCAGATAATATTGATGAGCCCGTCACGTCATGCGCAGTGCACGAGGGAAACAGATGCACCAACCTTCCTCAGGGTGAGATCCAGAATCTGCGGCGTTGCTTTTGACTCTGTCAATGGTTACGACATCAGATTGGATGTCAAATGTAACTTTCCTCTTTCCCTTCGGACCGTTCGCCATTGGAACCACGGGGGTGCCATCGGCCTGACTTGCATCAGTCATCAGGGACGCTGGCACCGATATTCGACAATCCTGTAAGTCTTGGTGAGGTGATTTAGCATCATGGGTGTTCTCTCCTGAGCTTGGTTCTGGTTGCGGGCTGGGGTTCGAGGGTTGCCGCTCTTTCCGCCCGCGACTCACAACCCTACCCTCCATCTCTGCTTCAACATCGACAACGTATCTGAAACTGGTTGCAATGTCTTTTCCTTCGTTCATATCGCGCTTGAATGCACCGCGAACCCCATGTCCTTCACCAGTTGGGTGTAAGTCAACATGTGTGCAAATTCCATGCTGGCGTGATGACGGTGCCAGGGAATCCCCATTCCTCTCATCCTCATCCAAAGTATTGGTATTTGAGCTGCGACTATCGTCCTTAGCTTTAGGATGATGGAAAGACGTATTTGCCAACGATGTTGAAAGAGCCGACGGTACCCGGGGAGCGGACGAAGGGGCTGCAACTTGAGGGCGAAAAGCGGTAACTGGAGAGAAACTCTGGACCGATACTGGCGTGGCTCCTCCAGTAGGGGAACAGCTGCAACCATCTCGTGAACGGCGAGATTGATCTCGTCGAGGAGAAACATCTTGCGCGACGCCATCTTTTTGTTGCTCAAAGCTTACAATCGCCTCTCTGAACTCTACCCAGAGTGATTGGACATGTTGGCGGAGCTCATTTTCTTGTTCCTCGATCTCCACAATCTTCGCATCGACCTTTTTCAAGAGGTATTCTTCAGCGTCCCGCCGTATCTCGGCAGAACGTTTCGATGCCAAGGATGATATATAGCTGAAAACAGGATGCGATGGAGTGAATGGTGGAGGAGGGAATAGTGGAGGCAGGGGAGGCAGGCATGTGTGAAGTATTGGTTGCTTGGCTGGAGCGATGGGAGAACTCGATAAGATCATTGTCGAAGAGGCGGATGAAGTCGACGAGGATGGTAATATAACATGAAATAGTGTGGAATACGAAGGAGATAGCTCTGCTTGTGTGATCGCATCCCCAGTCTGAAAGGTGTGGTACGATGAGTGGCTGCGTCCATGTGTACTTGCAATGACAGGTAGATTCCTCAGCTTCACGAAGGAGGCGCCAGGCAGGGACGGCTCCATCATGAATTGAGAAGTAGAAACCGACTCACTAAACACGCTCTGGATAGCTCAATCCACCCATTTGGACTCCTTAATACTTCTTGCTCTACCCAATCTTCTGTTGGGAGTACAGGACCTTCGCTACCCTCTACGTCGGGTGGGAACACTTGCAGCACACGGTAGACGACATTCTGACAGACCATACATGTCAGAGATAGATATCGGTGTAGCAGGGAGTCCTTCGTAGAACTTGGTTTTGTCCTTGTTCGACTTCTGAGCGTCAATGCTCTATGCGTCTTGAAATCAA
>QLPM01005073.1:0-22072 GCA_003314695.1 Albatrellus sp. MG142
AATTCGCCAGCATATATGGATACGAAGTCACTGGCTACGTCCCCAGGGGGAGAACCCTCTGGAGCTTGGGAATGTACCCGTACATTCAAGCATCTGCACGCATACTTGGTCATAACTGGATGACCGAACAAGAGTGGGAAGTAGCGGTCAGTAAAACGCTATTTATGTTGTTGAAAAGCGCCTTGATCATGAGCCCAGTGGTAAACGTTACGCCACCTCAGCCATACTTACGTTGGGCCTGAAGAGCTAACAGTTAACATCCAAAAAATTCAAGCTGAGCACTAGGAATTCTTTCCAGCTCCACTAAGTGTGCCATTGTGCACTTTGCTTTTGTACAAAACTTAGAGAAGCAACGTCGCCCCATGGTATGGTCTGGCAGACTGCTTCCACTTCAGTTGTCGCCAGCCACCCACTCAGTAGGCTTGGTTCAAAGGCCCTTCGGGCGCATAATCAACTCCATTGAGTTGATATATTATCATCAAGAAGTCTGGAATTTAACCAGGGTAGGAGCTGGTCCGTCATCAAAACTATTCTCCCTTTATGGATGCAGGTGCATTGACGGACTACTTGTCCTTCTTTGACTCTTCATTCGCGTCAGTGACTAAAGCACCTTCGTCAAATACTTGACCGTACTCGTTAACTCGCTTGGGATCGATGCGATAAATCCACCGCTTTGGGCCCAACCCCCCCAAAAAAGTTAGAACCGCAGACCCAGGCTAGGATGGACGCGTCATGCGTACCTGGTATAAGAAAATGACGAAAACAATATCGTCTCGGAAGCAGGCAAGACGATGTAATATTGGCATCTTGATGATAAATCTATAGAATAGAGAATGTTCGTTTAGAAAGAACTTCATCATAGAGAGAAAGGAAGACTACGCACGCGAAAAGATCGTCAATAACTGTCGATAGCGTCTTATAGACCATAGCTTTCATCGGCATATGAGCTACACTCTAGACGGCTGTTAAAAAGTCTCCCGATGATGTTAAAGCTACCAACCTTAAGTTTGTAGTTGATGATTAGTTGGGGAATAAGTTGTGCCTGTGCAGGACCGAAATGAAAGCTGAATCACGAAGTGAAAGTGATAAGGACTCACAAAGCCGAACATGTAGACGAAAGACGTGAGGGTCGAAATAATAAAGCTGTACCAGCCTCTGTGACTTTCATAGAGGAGGGAGTATATGGTATAGATCGCAAGACATGGTATGGCAACGTAGGAAACATAACGGAAAGCTAACTTGTCGTACCTACGGATAAGTCGTCCTTTAGGCCCACGCATACACATACCAGAAACCACACTTACTCCTGTGTTTTCTTTTCGTCTTCACTGAGAACATGTTTATCTTTTATGTAAACATGTTTGAATGTAACGATGCAGCGGAAGCGGGGAGAGATCCGCACCTTTGAACTCCACTTTCAGAGGAAGGAGTGAACCAGGGGACGAACGAGAGACTTGGACATCGACAGTCTTGGTGATCTGGACCACAGTAAGTCAGGGCCAAATAGTGGATGCATGACCACAGACCCACCTTCCATGCCTCTATCAAGACACCAACGCCCGAACCCATGAGAATCATCCAGCTGGTGTCTGTGTTGTTATCGATGAGGTACAGGAGAATAACCAGCTGGACAAAGACGTTGGTGACAATCTGAAGAGAACATTAGTTTGACGTGAAAATATATTCGGCCCTCAAGCAACAGATCTCACTGTTCTGGAATTGACATCATAATATAAGGCGGATAGAAGTGCAAAGAGTATTCAAGCCAAACATACCTTATAGAAACCCCAGTAAGCTCATCCTTTTTTCGCCAGTGAGACACGTCAGATTTGAACGCCAACATCTCAAATCTAAAACATATAGACAAAAGAGATCAGCAATATAGAAGGTCGTTCCACAAGCAGATCGAATCCACCACGTACACCACATGTAGAATGCTAACGACACCAGTCAACCCTAAGAACCAGGGATTGGTTTCCAATAGCATTCGCTTGACCTCATCTAGCTCTGCGCCACTTCCTCCTTGCTGCTTGGAAGCCTCCTGGAATCCAAGAGTCATGGATGCGAAAATCTGAAATTTAAAATATGACATTGGCTGGAAAACGATCTGCAATGGTAATGTTGGTGTGGTCGCATTAACTTCGATGTGTTGGGAACGAAGGTGCCAGAATTCGTTTGGGAAAATAATGGGCATATAAAAACCTGTAGTACCAGTGTGATCGCGCTTCCCGGGAAGTAGGTATATATCTGTGTGCAGAAGAATAAATATGGGTATGTGTTATGATGAACGTTGAAGCACTCGCGTTCAGCAACTGGAGGTGGTAATGTGTTGTATTGTAAAATTGGGGCATCGGAAACAAGAGCTAATGTCAAGTTCTGCGGAACATTGCATCAGCCAGACACAACGCAGTCCTCAGGAATGTTATCACCGAATGCCAATAAGATATAATTTCATCATCCTGTCAAACTTGTTAAAGATTTCCATGTGAGCAGTACACAACGTAACGGACCGTGTAGATTTCATCACTTTCGCCAAATGTGCCGTCACTCTGGAGAAGATTTCTCTCTTTTCGAAGCTTTGGCTTGGGTAGATACCTGGTTAGAGCTGGATAACGACTTAGAATGTATGCATTAAGAACATAGTCATGAAAGCTCTTCACGTTTTCTGACATGATGAACAGCGGTCTGGTTATAGTCAGGGTGAAAAGGATCGGGATTTGCACTGTTCATTGCCAGTATAATATCCGCCCATAGCGACCCGTTGCGTTGAACGGACTGGAGTGGCTCGTTAAGATGCTCACTATTGACAACCTTTGACTCACTTCCGGTATGTCGACATCATACTCAATTATACGCGCTTCGTTCCAGTCGCCGAATGTGATATTCTGCCATTCGAAGTGGGGCAGTTTTGCATCCTCAGCTCTCTTCGTAAATACGTTACCAGAAGGATCTGTGGACAGATACACGTGCATCGACAGAAGAACTCCGGGAGGCCATGCTGGGAGAGCATGTACTGGTGGTAGTGAAAACGGATCAGTTACAGGTGGCGCACCAGCCTCCCCAGAAGAAGCAAGAGGAGCAAGGGTAGTAGTTGGTGGAGGCTTAGACCCAAAGAACTTGGATGCTAGTGAGGGCTGGTTACTACCATACATTACACTGTATTTTGAAACGAGCATACCAAATTGTGTCACAGCATATACAAGAAAAAGTTGCTTAAAACAATGTCAATGAACAAGCCTGTCGAATGATGGGAATATAAAACCTGTGCTATGCCAAAGACCTTCCGAAACGAAAGACCTTCCTGTTCAGGACCCTGCTGGATAGCAGCGCCGGCAGCCCCAGTTGGATTGGGCATTTGATCGCAAGGAGTAGTAGACCAAGCAACTGATCCAATAGTGAGAGTGCGAACGTTGGTTGACGACACGTTTGGCTCGCAGCTGCTGTTTGATGACCGAGAAACTTAAGTTATGATGTATGATTTGAAAAGGGTTTTTATTTTAATTTAATTGGACACAGTTAACAGTACATTAGCACTGAATTCACTGCCAAATAATTTTATACCTTACATTTGTAGACATCATCATCATGGTAGCAACCAAACGCCATCGATTTGATGTACTTCGTTGCTAGCAGATGCTATCACGCGGAATTGGCAGGTACTACCTCTCCACGTCAGGAAGCAACATATCAACCGCCGTCCGTCATAAAGCACAAGGCGCTGGAGAGGGGTAACAAACGAATGTTGCCATATGTCTATTCTGCCTCTGGGTGACTGGCGAAGCAGAGTGAGGGAAAGCGGGACGAAGATTCCTAAACAAGGATGCCAAAACTGGCGCTGATTCGACAAGGAGGTCGATGTATAGCAAGACAGTATAGTTACCTCTAAGTCAAGAGTCCGTTGGAACAAAGTTATATAGCAATGTATGTAGGAAGTGATAGATAAAACTAGGGAAAGTAACAAACAAGTCCGACATACTGATAAGTTACACTTAGGTTCATCACGGCCAGTGATGATGATCCTCACACCCGACACGATTCAGAACAGGCATGAACGTGCCCATCATCAACTTGTACTGGATTGATTGTGATGATGATCTGACCCTATTGAGGAGAATCAGGAGGCGGCTAGGGAACTGGAAGTTGGGAATTCGAGTACAATATGTAGTAACCCAGTATTATGCACAAAGAAGAGCAGCGAAGTTGATATAAATAGAATATCGGTAATGTACTAGGACCCACGAATGTCGTAGTGTGGTACCAGTGCGGCACAGGACATCATGATCACTTCCGGACGGCATGTGGCTGCAATCCATTCCTGTACAACATAAAGATCGGTTCAGATAATCCGGAAGGGTTGAGGTAGATTCTGGGTGAACCTCGGTAAGTGGGAATACAGTAACTGCAGAGAGAACATAAGTTAAGAGACTCCAGAGCTTACGTAAATATACACCACACGGTCTGAACCACCGGCCGGCAGGAGAAGATCGGGGCGGCGAAGTGACTATACGGTGTTAGACGGTCGCAATTCTAAGGCTCATCGCCTCGTTTCCTGCCAACAAAAGCAACGGGCAGGACAGGCCTCGCCTTTCCTTCTTTGTTCTTCCCTCTCTGCAGAGCGATTATCGCGTCTGTCCATTCATTATACGCTTGCCTTCGAGACGAGCTCCTCTCCCTCAACGACATCTACGTCTTCATGGCTGACCGTCCTTCCCTCCCCTCCGTCTCATCTCACGACGGCGAGCCCTACAATGACCCTTTCGCTGATAGGCCACGTCAGCTCCATTTCCAGGAGTCAGATCCACAAGCCTATGAAAGCTCAACCTCTATCGTACGGGACTTTGGTCCAGGCAACAACTACTCGGACGATGACGTCGTTGAGAAGTTACCTTTGACATCAGACAATTTTGCAGGTGGTTTCTACCCCCCTGGGTATGTCCCTCTCTACATCAACTTCGTCTTGGCTTTAACTTGCTTCTTGCTTTCATAGTCCGGTCGATACTTATGGCGATCTTTACGCCAGACCACCATCGGTTGTTTCATCTGCTTCCAACGGTGTTGATACAGCATGGCGTCGCCGTCAGACGATTAAACGTGGTGTTACCAGGAAGGTCAAGTTGACAAAGGGTAACTTCATCACGGAATACCCTGTGCCTACACCTGTATACAGTGCCATAGAAGAAAAGTGGAAGACGGGCGTGAGGACAACCGAATTTTCGTCAGTCTTTTATTGCTTGTGCCTGCATCGACTTGGACCTTAGAATTCTTTTACAGCCACATGCGCTACAGCGCTGCCACTTGTGACCCGGACGAGTTTTCAGAAGCCGATGGATGGTCGCTCCGTACCAAGATCTATGGTCGTGAGACAGAGTTGCTCATTGCCGTCACATCTTACAATGAAGACAAGACACTTTACGCACGTACCCTTCACGGTGTCATGCTCAATATCCGTGACATCTGTAAGACAAAGCAATCTAAGTACTGGCGACGCAGCGCTGAAGAAGGTATTCCGGGTTGGCAAAGAATCACCGTGGCTTTGATCGTTGATGGTTTGGAGCCTATGGACAAGACTGTCCTCGATATTCTTGCCACTATTGGCGTTTATCAAGATGGTGTCATGAAGAAGCAGGTTGATGGTAAAGACACTGTCGCCCACATCTTCGAGGTGACAAAGAACATCATTTGATCCCATATGTCAACGGTCTTATTCTGCTCTTCTAAAGTACACGACTCAACTGTCGGTTGATCCTTCACCGCAGTTGGTTCTCCCTTATGGAGATGACCCCAACAACCTTGTTCCGGTTCAATTCATCCTCGTCTTAAAGGCAAAAAACCAGAAAAAAATCAACTCTCATCGTTGGCTTTTTAATGCTATTGGCAAAATATTGAATGTTCGTCTTGGGACGTCTTTTCTTGTTTCTTACTATTGACTTCGCCATCAGCCAGAAATTTGCGTCCTCATTGATGCTGGGACAAAACCAGGGCACAAGTCAATCTATTATCTTTGGGAAGCATTTTATAACGATCAGAACCTCGGAGGTTGTTGCGGTGAAATCCACGCCATGATCAACAAAGGCAGAAATCTTCTGAATCCTCTTGTCGCTGCTCAGAATTTTGAGTATAAGATGTCGAATATCCTTGGTATGGCATATTCTATTACGTAGAGCATACCTGACCGAATCACCTAGACAAGCCTTTGGAAAGCAGTTTTGGTTATGTTTCTGTGCTTCCGGGAGCCTTCTCAGCATATCGTTATCGTGCCATTATGGGCCGGCCGCTGGAGCAATACTTTCACGGTGATCACTCGCTCGCTGATCGATTGGGGCCCCATGGTATATACGGGATGAACATCTTCACCAAAAACATGTTCTTGGCAGAAGATCGTATCCTCTGCTTCGAGTTAGTTGCCAAAGCTGGGTGCAGATGGACTTTGACATATGTCAAGCCCTCCAAGGCTGAAACAGATGTGCCCGAGAGTGCTCCCGAACTCATCGGACAACGTCGTCGGTGGCTAAACGGATCGTTCGCCGCTTCTATCGTTAGTATGGTTACAGGTTGTGTCCAACTCTTATTCTCACCTTTTACAGTATGCAGTTGTGCATTTCTTCCGACTATACAAATCAGGCCACGGTATCATTCGCATGTTTTTTTTTCACGTGCAGGCACTTGTAAGTGCTAACTTTCCTGCCCTCTGGTGCCCTGTATTGATCATTGCCTTCATGTCAGTACAACATTTTTTCTCTTATTTTCTCTTGGTTCGCACTGGCCAATATCTGGCTAACATTTAGCATCATCATCGATCTACTACCGGGCCAAGGCATTGTGATATTTGGTGGTAACAACAACACTGGTTTGGACGTCGTACGTCATTATTACTCGAGGTATCTGGCTAGCGTAACTGATCCTTACTTCCAAGACACATTGGATCAATCTAGTTTTGAAGTGGATATATCTCGCCTTCCTCGCACTACAGGTTAGCATTATCACTGTATGAACAAAGTTCTACCTTTACTAAACTCATATCTAGTTTGTGTTGGCGTTGGGCAATCGACCAAAGGGTGAACGTTTTGCATACGTACTCACACTCTGGTGCGACGGTTTTGTTCACACTTCTCTTAGGGTAAATCTGATTAGCTCTAGGGTTTATGCCGTCTTGGCGCTATATCTCTTAATATGCTCGATGGCATTGACGGTCAAAGCTTTCGTGGTACGTGTTAGATATCCTGCACAAGGTATAGCCTCTTATGACATTCCAGAATATTCCGAACGAGCTCAAAAGCAAGACATCGTCGGAAGTTATCAAGACGTTCTTCGTACCGCCTGTTGGTTCCCTGATTGCCGCAATGGTCTCAACATTCGGTATCTATCTCTTCGCTTCTTTCCTCTATGTAAGCCCTTGCGTCTTGTGTGAAGAAGACAGCCTAACTGACCATAATATGTAGCGTGATCCTTGGCATATGTTCTCCAGTTTCTTCCAATATTTGTGTCTAGCTCCCAGCTTCACGAATGTATTGAATGTCTACGCCTTCTGCAATTTGCATGATGTGAGTTGGTGTGCTTCGTTTGACTGGGGATGCTGACAGTTGTGCCAGGTGTCCTGGGGCACGAAAGGTAGCGATAAGGCTGAGGCCCTCCCATCAGTATCGTCTTCCAAAGGGAAGGACGCGGACGCGGCTATTGTGGATGATACGGAACGTATTCAAGAAGACCTCGATGCTGTTTTCAAGGAAACTGTCACCCGCGCTGTGACTAAGCTTGTAGTTCACGAAGTACCTGAAAAGCCGACGATGGATGACTCCAATAAGACTTTCCGCACACGCTTAGTCGCATTTTGGATGTTGTCCAATGCAGGTTTGGCTGTCGCCATCGAAAATATCAACGGTCTGCCAAATTCCCAAGACCCAAATGCGGACCAAACTTCTTTACGGTTCAAGCAAAATACGTATTTCGCAGTTATTCTTTACTCGACATTTGGGCTTTCTCTTGTCCGCTTCATAGGGGTTTGTTAATCTTCTTGCCTCGAGAAGTTCAACTGCATTGACGAATGTCTTTAGTGCCTGTGGTACTTCTTCAAGCGCAATCTATTCCGCTGCTGCAGGAGGTCTTAAGCCGCGCTTTCGACCATTCTTCCCACAAATGGACTTCCTGGTACTCGAAACTTCTAATCTATTGCATTCTGTCTGTAACAGAGGATTTCTCAAAAGATTCGCGTCTCGACTTAGAACAGCTTGTCTGAATCATATACCGAATGCATATCTTCTCTAGGAGAGGTGATCACGATACATATCTATAATCTTCCTGTCATTTGTAGCGTACATGTACGCTACGTACAGGCTGAACAAAGGACTGACATCTAGGAGTACATTCCTGCATATTCATTTCGATCTTCTGTCTGAGGCGCAGGATTAGATTGCTCGTGGCTCCTTGTCTGTCGAAGCGCAGCGGTGAGGCGTTCGAACGCCGCGTTGTATGCCTCATCATCCGCCCGCACCGCCTGCTGCTCGGTGCTTGAGTTTGTCAGTGGCGTCTCGTGATCGCCGGCTGCTGGTCCAATGAAAGGGGTGCGACACAACGGACAGGACGTGTGCTATGGGGCACGCAAGCATGAGTGCACGCATCGCCGGCGGACATGAGGGACTTACGCCATCGAGGATCCAAGTTGAGATGCTGTTACGGAAAGAGTTAAATCATCGTTGTCTACACGGTGCACGACACAGGAGGCTCAACTCTTTACGACAGAAGAGATGCCCACAGGTTTTGGACAGCCGCGTCACGCCGAGGTCTTCGACAGGATGAGCCGAGGAGTCCATGGCGAGCGCATACTCCTCCTCGGCCAGTGAAGCCATGAATGTGTTCATGCAGATAGGGCACGATGAATCTACGCCCATTTCATCATTCACCGATATCGTCATGAGACATGCTATGCTGGTAATCGAGCGAAAGCCGGACGCACCGTGATGCCCGAGCTCGGCGAGGACCGCTTCTGACAGTTTAGGAAGGCCGCTCAGCACCTCTTGAATCTGCCTGCACAGAATGGAATGTACACGAGATCAATCGTGATAAACGGCAAGGCACGAGACATACTGGGTTGTCAGGCGACCATCTTCTCGCAGATGGCGCTGTATGACGGTCGACAGGTCTCTAATATGTTCTGTGTTCAAGACAGCCGTCATCCCCTGTCCCACCTGCAGCCATGGCAAGTCGTTTATATCCATCGTTCTTTGTGTTCAGAGGTCAACAATATTAATGGCACCGATCGTGAGATTCGTGTACGCAAGCGCCTCAAATGACATCGCCACAGTGCCGCAAAGGCACGCCATGTACACAGAACCGTTGTCAGCTAAACACGTGATAGCATGTGGATTAACATTTTTGGACTGACACCAGAAGCTGGGGAAGGAAGTAGTACAGGAGAGACGGAGATGCTAAGCAAACACAGCGAGGACAAAACGGTTAAAATCGGACGCTCTATCATACCACACGCCCAAGGAACCAGCCGGGCCTATGTATCGTAATACCCGATCAGAATGGGCTATCATCGATATTCGTCTCCCCATCAGACGAGCCGCCGGACGGTTCGTCCGACTGATTGCCATCAGAAGACTCGGTCTCTTTCCGACCAAAGAGAGGCTGCATAGGTGTTGCACCCCTGCACATGGTAATTCGGGTCAGCACGCACGGAATCGAGAACAAACGTTGGTCGAAGCATGCTTACTTTAGGAAGTGCCTCTTCTTTGCAGCACTGATCTTTTGTGTGCATGGTGTCACCAAATTGTCCGTGGGAGAGACGTAAGTTGGGTTTCTAGCGAATGAGCGACAACATGAGCTCGGCTTCAAGTCCGCGCGACGAAATCACGTACTGGCTCTTCGCCATCCTTTTTGCCAGGAGAGCCTTTGCCCCCATTCCGGGAGCCTGGTTCAAACACCCATTGGTCGCGTTGCCTAGAGGCGCCTGTGGCACAACGATATGGGCAGCGTGCTCGGGGTTATGGAGTGGTTGTATAGGTGCTGAGATGGGGGAACCGGAGGGGGTTGATGCCGCGGACATGATGTGAAGGCAAGTTGAATGTGGATCAGCGCGTCTCAAGGGTAAGAGGGTATGGAGAACAGGACGTCTGGGCGCGTCGAGGAGGTATCAAATGAGGAGAAAGACGGCTAGGAAGTGACAGTAGCTCTTATACATTGAGACGCGTGTTCAAAAATGAACATCACATGACATGTCGTGTGGGAGCACGCGCCGAGTGGTAACGAGATCGCGATTGAGTCGAAATTTAAATATGTTGCGGCGTAAAGCATGGGTAAGTTTACATAGGAGAGAGGGCAGGGTCAGATGGCAGGATAATGTCGCCGGATATATTCAGAGCCTTGCACAAGGTCCGAGATGGGACGGGAGGAGGTGACGTGCGGGGGAAAAATGCAGGAAAAAGACGTAAAAAGGCAGGGGAGGGCGTCTAGACTCGGTCTGTCCTCCGTCCCACCCAACCGGCACAGTCCATTTTGCAATCCACCTCCGCTCGCCTTATTTCTACCCGCTCTCTCTCCTCATCCTCCTCCTCCTCCTCCCTCTCTCCTTCCCCCCCCTCTCTTAAATCATGCCCGGCGATATCTTGAAAAAGAGGAAAATTGCTGTTCTGGGCTCTCGTTCCGTTGGTGCGTCCTCTCATCCACATACGTCATCTCCGTCCCTCACTCCCTCCCCCTCCCCAGGCAAATCTTCTCTCGTTGTACAATACATCGAGAACCACTTCGTGGAATCCTACTACCCTACCATCGAAAGCACTTTCTCCAAGAGCATCAATTACAAGGGCATCGAGTACGACTGCGATATAATCGATACTGCCGGTCAGGTCCGTGTCTTCCATCCCGTTCCATCCCGCCTCCTCTCCGTTCCCCGCATGGGGCCACTCACCTCATTCACTCTCCTCAGGACGAATACTCAATACTTAATTCCAAACACGCCATCGGCATCCATGGTTTCGTTCTCGTCTATTCTGTCACCTCAAGAAACTCCTTCGACATGATCCAGATCGTCTACGACAAAATCGTCAACTTCTGCGGTATCAAGGAGATTCCATGCGTCATCGTCGGTGCCAAAACCGACTTGCAGCAAAGGTATGTCCCTCACTTTACCTCCCTCGGTCGCGTATCGACCACTATCCACATCCCCCGACCTCTGTCTTCTCTGGCCTTACAGAGGCACTAGACAGGTTGCCACTAGCGAGGGCGAGGAGCTCGCAAGGGCGTGCCACGCCGCATGGCTAGAGACAAGCGCCAAAGCTAACGTCAACGTTGGTCAGTATTTTCAACACGCCATTCTATTGTGGCCATGTTATTGACTTCCGTCTCACACAGCCAAGGTCTTCGAACTCTGTCTTGCCGAGATTGAACGGCATTCACCGCACAGCAAAGCAGAGCCACCAGCAAGCAAATGCATCATCATGTGACACTCATCTACTTCAGACCATGCAGCAAGTCTGGCCCTTTGCTCCCCCTTCATTGTTGCCATTGCACCCCGATCACATGTTGACTTGGCTTTCTGCTCTTCGTCGTTCTCTTCCCGGTTGCCCCCTTGGATTTCTTGCCTCACCCCCAACCTCATTATCTCTTTCATCTCTCGGACTGCAGATGGCGCCTGTCTTTTCACTAGAACTTTCTTTTGCTATGTTCCCATCATCCTCTTTATCGTGTATAATTGTGACTCTTCATACGTGTCTGCATAACCATCTCAGCGGGTCTGTTCCCTGTAGTACGCTCTCCCTGGTGGTTCCTAATTTCACACTGGTTATTTGCCTCTCCGAGCGCAAGAATGCATTTACCTACACGCTCTTCGGTCTTTAAACGATAATGGATGTCGTAACGGCGGGAATGAGCACGACCCTATGATACTCATACTATCGTCGAATTGTCGACCGGCGTCCCTCTCATAATCCTCGTGAGGAAGTCTCATCAACTATTTTCATGTATCATTCATTACAGGGCTGACGTTCTCCGCGCCATCGTTGACATTATCTTCTTCGAATTCTCCGGTGGGCGTTCTACTACGCACTTCCATCTCCGAGGAATCTGGCCTTAACCTGCCTCCCCTTCAGTCCCACGGCCTTGACTATCTGGGGATCGCCTGGGACTAGGTCAATGGCCTGATCGCTCCACCGGACGTCATCTCCTTCCACGTCAAGAACAACGCCTTTGATGGGCCGCCGCGTGGACAACTCAACCGATTCTCCATCCACAAGCGTAGTGACGTTGAAGCCCAAGTCCTCCATGGCCGGATAGTGGAGGTATTTGAAGGGTTCAGGCCTGCGGTTGTTATTCAGCTGACTCAGGGCTGGCGCGTAGTTAAGTGCGGAAAGAATACTCGCCAATTGCTATACCTGCTCAGCACGACACCGCTCTCGCCCAGGAGTCGAGCGCTAACAATGATCGGTCTGGGAACCTCGCTGGCCTTCGTCCTGACTGGCTGCCCGGGTACCTCGCCTTTCCACAGCTCCGTGCTCGCGTTTGGTGCCAGAGTGATCTCCTGCTCCCAGCCGTGTGTCCACTCAGGGCTGTTGAGGTCGAATGACTTGACCTGCAGCGTCGCCCTTCTCTCCTCAAGCGTACTGTTTGTACCCCAAATCTCAAGCGCCGTGATGACGGTATACTTGTTGGCTGTGCGATCATCCGCGAATGTCTTGACATCCTTGCGGGTCATGCCGACTGTGTATGGCTGGAGCTCCCTTGCAATGCTAAAGTAAGCGGGCTTTGGACGCAGGAAGTAGTCAACAATGGCCCAGGACGTGACGGGCCAGCAATCGTTGATCTAGTTGAAACCGCATAGTACACTAACTCGTGAAGCTAATTGATGTACTTGACTTACCTGCCAGACCAATGCCCCAGCCGTGTATTCCCTGCCTTTGCCGCGCCAGTTTCTCCGCCATAACCGGTAGGCAGATGCCAGAGTCTCGGCTTGCATGATTTGGGTATAATACACATAACTTAGGATGCGATTTCATTCGTAGTGGCTCCAAGTGAAGGCAAGTATAGCGGACCTTTCCATGTCAAAGGCATGCTTGAAGTTCTCTATCAAGTACAGTTCGAGACGGCTCTCAAAACCAGCTGCCTTGTTGTGGTTCACGGTGATCCTGAACATAACAAACATAATTCACCTGGATTTTCAAGTATCAAGATGAGAATTAACACACCTGGATTGAGGGAAACGTTCAGAGGTATCACCTGCAAGCCAATAGTCGACCGTGCGAATGTTGGGATATGCCTCCCTAGTGGGCCGTGTTAGCAGGCTTTCAAATGCAGGTCACTAATCCAAATTCTTCACATTCCGAATTCAGAAACGAATCTGCCGGCCAGAATGTCCCAGTTGTGCCAAGGCTCCTGCGACCCGTGCCAGACGTTCCATTGGTGCAGATCGCCGAAGGCTCTGTCTGTGGTTGGCTTTCCATGGCCGCTATAGGGTGAACCCCGGTGATAGTGAATGTCACAGTGTTCTCGCACAATAGCCGGTAAGACACGCTCATAGATGTGACGAGCAGGGAAGTCCGTCTTGCGGAAGTCCGACGTTTCATCGCTGTAGTCTAGCTGGAGCCCTAGAGATTCTGCGAGCTGATAATCTGGCCCATATCAAGGTTAGGGTAGGCTTGTGGTTAGACCCTCAAGAGTACAGACCTTCGTTGTTCCCAGCTGCGCAAGAGTGTGACAAGACCAGTAAGCACACTTTTCAAAAATACTGAGACCGCCTTACCGAAGATAACAACAGAAGGGTGATGTCTTAGTCGCTTGACAGCCTGCTCTGCCTCGATCGTAATGTTCTCTAGGAAGGAGTCATATGCCGGATACTACTTGGTCACATGCACAAGGTCGTCAAAGAGCACTAGCACAGAAGCTTAGACAATAAGACGAACTTGACCGCAGCCGAACGCGAAATCCTGCCACACCATGATGCCGAGTTCTAGAACGAAGTCCTGAAAAATGGAAACGGGGTATTATCTTAGAGATCACCAACGTACCATCGCATATGTCATAAAATGCGTCGTACTCGTAGATGCCTCCTCCCCAAACCCGGATCATGTTTTGACTACCATCGACCAGTAACTGGAGCCAGGCACGGTAGCGCTCCGGCGTCATGCTATGTAATGTCGATCAAAAAAGTTATGGGCAATAGGAAAGAAGTAAGCGCACGTAGTCAGGAAAGAATCCGCCGGAATCCAGTTGGAGCCTTAGGGACGATTTTCCAATGTCAAACACGATGAACGCAGGGAAAGACACTAACCTCCACAGAAGATCCTAATATTATTTATTTCAAACAGGAAAGTCAAACCCTCCTGATCAATGAGCATCTCCTCCACGACGAGCGCCCGACGGAAGCCTATCTTCTCCGTCTTCGAATCTACGATGTCACCTTTCTGTGCGCGATCGATCGCACCGTTAAGTTATAATACAGAAGTGCACACCAGCGGTCTTCATCTTACCGGATCTTGAACAGTAACTCGAACTTCGTAGATAGGCTGCTTTCCATACCCGACGGGATACCACAGCTCCACCGTATCCTTCGAAAAATGGAAGCTGGCACACCCCTTTGAAGCCTCCACTTTGATGCCGCTTTGTTTGACGACGGTCGAACCAGAAGGGCCGCTGAGGACAACATTGGCTGTATATGTGGATGCCTTGGAAAGCGAGAAGCTGACATCCAGATCGGCGGCGAGCTGGGAATCGACACGGGCAGACACGCGGACATCCGTCAGTCTGACATCGTAGGTGTGCAAAGATATGGGACGCCAAGGCCCGACAGTCATCAGGACGGGACCTAGCATAAATTGTGAGCAAGCTGCATTTGCTGATTCGTCATAAAAAGGATACCAACCCCAGTCCCAGCCGTAGCTGAACGAAGAGATGCGTGTCAACAACAAACAAAGTCTGTTCAATGTGGTCATCTCACTTGTACTGAGCCTTGCGAACATGAAGACGACTAGAGTCACCGTTCCACAGGCCAAGCTTACCATGTTGCTTTTCTATATCCCTTCCCTGTTCAGACGGTTAGCAAACATGCAATATTCTCCCAGGCGATATATACCTTAAGGAAAGCGCTAGAAAATACGATGACGAGCTCATTGGCGCCGACCTTGAGAGATTGCTTGACAGACGCTCTGTACGAGACAAACTGGTTCTGAGAGCTATTGAGAAATCAATGTTAGAATAGGTCCCATTTTCGCAATTCCTACGTACTTAAGAACATGATGACCATTCTAAGAACCATATCAGTACGGGTCATGTCCCTGAAAATAAGTGGCAAGAGGCTCACCAAGCTAACCGAAGAAAACGTGTCCAGTCCTTCGAAGGCCAGATCTACATTTGGTGCACAAAGCTCCTGCTCTGTTACATAGAACGTCGTCTTGAATGACCAGTCGGCCTCGCCAATCCCTAAACATATGCGTCAGCGCTGCTTCCTGCTAGTGCAGGCGATCGACTCAGACTTGCATTGAACATCCCACTCTTGCAACCCAACAAACTACGACGCTGTTGAGCATTTCCGCCAATCGATGCGGATCACAAAACACGCACAGGGTCTGGGATTCTTTTCAGCTTTAAAAGTTCGACATGGACAGTTGTCGGAAACTCGGAGACCGGAAACCACTCTTCGTTCCGCGTGCCCTGGCCACATCCAACCTGCGTGAAGGACCAATTATCATGCAAAAGTCGCAATATACTATTCATGCTGGAAAATTTAAGAGACGGGGGATGATTTCTATCTTGGAGAATGGGTTGGCAATTCTCATGTGGCACGGGGGTCGGCTGTGCACATCTAATGCACTACAAGTCATTTCAAGTTCCCGCTGTACTGTCGTGGCAGGGCATCTATACAGTATCTATACTTGGCTGCTGGGCACCCTGCATGTCCGATAATTTACCGCTGTTGATGATAGATTCATCTCGTATATTTCAATCGACGGTTATACTATACATAGCAGGAACTCGAAGGATGCATAGCAAATGATGGAAAACTTTAGACGGGAGAACCAAACAACTACAGTCGAAACATAATCATGGAGAATAAGAGCGACGTTGCGGAGCCGGTGTCATTCCTCGAACAAGGGACAACAGTAGAACGCATTGCAAACGATGTGAAGCTTCTGGAAGGAGTAACGATGACATCTGATACGCTATGGTGGGAAAGCAAGGGCAACATTACTGCACTCGGTGAGATCCATCAAGTTGAAAAAGGATATACCAAGCTCGTAAGTTCTGTTGAAGGGATCGGCGACGATTTGAGCAACGACGTAAAGACGGTGGACTGAATTCGAACACAGGAACGGACGGAAATGGCCGTCGATTCTTTAGCAAAAATACATGGACTTTTCCATCCTCGCGTTCAAGGGCTTGAATGCGTTCTTGAATTTCTCGAGACTCAGGCGATTCTCGTCGGTGTTCGTTGCCGTCTCCGAAATCGACAGATCGAGACCCTGGTTCGGATCGTAGTGATGCTTCGCGCGAGAACATACGATGTCCGCATCTACAACAAATGTTGTCCATCAGCAATCACAGATACAAAATAATAGTATATACGCACAGTACACTGGCGCCGGAATCGAGACAGATCTGGTAGCGCGAGCATAGACGTGACAGAGAGCATACGACATCATCTGCGCTCCATCCGGCCTGAATTAATGTACCTTCAGATTAATTCCGTGCACCCGACAGCGGATAACCCACGTCAAATTGTTCTCGTCGAACAAGACATTGTAGTGGGAAGGCCTGCTAGTTCCCAAAATACCACCATGACTCTGAAGGTAGAAATCGAATTCGACTGGGTTGACCACATCGCGATCGACAACAGTTCCGGCCATACAATTTCCGCTCCGGTCCGCATCATTGCTCGATTCCGGGAAGAACCTGACATGGTGCCGTTTCCCAACGACGATAAAGGTAATTGTCGGGCGAATATTGAGCGCCTTGCACGCGTCTGAAGACCAGGCTCTCGTTTAGTAGCTCCTTACACATATCAATAGTCTTACTCTGGAGGAGAGGCAACTCTATACACAAGCATGATGAGTACAGAGCCTCAGTAAAGACAATATAGAAAACCGACCGAGTTCGAGGACTTGTCGGAATTGTCCTTCGGAGACACCATCTAGATTTAGGCTTATCAGCTGAAGTTCCATCTCACTAGCAGGAGACATTACCGCGATAGAAGATGATGCGCTTCGGGGCCGCATTTTGTTTCTTCTCGAAGTTTGCGCGGTACGACATGTACATACTGAGGACATGCTGAATGAAGGCATCAAGATTATGACTTGCAACAGTGAACGAAATGACATACTTTGGCCATCGCCTCCAGGTCTTCGATGATCTCAACACGAGATGTCTGGCACCTAATGGTAGCAATGTACTTCGCCGAGTCGCTGTCTACATTGCCGACTAGTGCTGCAAACGATGGGCGTCCGTCGGACCCTGGCGCAGGATGTATGACGTCTGCACCTGCATTGATTGATATATCGCATTAGGGATACATGGAACCAAAACCAAACAAAAGTGCAGAAATGCGGCTCACCCATGATAATCGCGGGGTTCGCTGTGTCAAATAGAATGGGAACTCCACGACCTTCTGGGACCGAGTTGATGCCACCCAATTTGACATTGAGCCTGTCGCGAGCCCTCAGCGACGACACCAGGGCGCAAGTAAGTCGACTCACTTTAGTGTGATGTTTGCGAAGTACTGAGCATTCGCCCGACCACACTTCATGGACTTCATACACTGCGTTACAACTCCGGCCTAATTGCATGCAAGTTCACGACCGGTCACTATCGTGCGTTGAATGGACTCACCGAGACATCTCCGAAGCTAGAAGGTAACAGGCTATGAGGGAGGGATGAACAACGGACATGTTTAGTACTCACTGCTTAACGGCGTTGTAGATATCGTTCCCGCCCTCGGGGAGGATGACGACGATCACTGTGGGCAGGACACCGGTTTTCTGACGACACGCCAGTCCGGCATTGCGCAATTGCTAAACAGAAAGACACGATCAGTTCGTCTTCGGGTCTCCAGCGGCTGCCATCACATACTTCGCCTATGTTCCCTTGCGCGTTTTCCCACTTAATGAGTGCAGGCATTGGATCGCGCACAGGAATACCTTGTCAAAGGGTATAAAAGGTAGATTCGACGATAGTAAACAAGTGCCTTACCTACTGCTGCACAGGCAGACATCAAACCCTCGCCCATACGATTAGCCGTCTCTTCGTTGAAACGCTGTTGCCTTTCATAGACGATAATGATCCAACGATCGATACTCCCACTTTGAAACATCACTTTATCACGCCTGAGATGTACATTTAATCAATTAGAAATTATTATAAAAGCAGTTGTACTCACAAATTCCAGGCTCCGTCCCGGGGGTTCTTAACAAATCAACAAAGGTGTCAAACAGATGCCAATCGAAGTTCAGTAAACGGCACATACCACATTGGGTATTTTGCTTCTTGGCCCATATTTGATGGTAGGCGGTTGCAGAACCCTCGCGCTCACTTTCATAGGCTCAGTTTCCACATCCATCCCAAACGCACGGACATATTCCGACTGCCCGTATGCCAGGACCTGTATGAGCAAGAGTGAGTGGTGCAGCAAGGCTCAAGTATGGGATAAACCTCACTCCGAGACCCTTCCGGATGCTTTCAAGACGTTCGTGTGGCTTTTTAGTTGCAAACCCAAGAACGTCGTTCGTTTTGTCGGACGGAAGTTGTTTCTTGATAATTTGCCCCGGAGGCACATTGCACAACTCCAACGGGATGAGTGCTCCTGACGTTAGCTGAATAGCCATCAGCACATACGCATCGGACGTCATCAAAAACACAGGCTCACCTCTGCGCAAAGGTTGTCCGGGAACGACAAAGGTCTGTTCAAGAGGTCGCGGAAGTATTGCGCAACTGTAATTGGCGTCCCGTCCTTCGTGAATGTCAAATCGCGGGCTCCTTCCTTGCTCAGTTTCTTGATTCCTCGAGGCATGCTTTTGGCACCAGGCATATAGGATGTTTCGATTTTTATACCGTGAACAAACCTCTGGAGGCGCATTCGTTCGCGATCCGGAAGACCGCGCCTAGGAGAGAGCGCCTGTGGCTCCCCCCGTCTGTCCAGATGCTCGAGACAAAGATCGAGAAGAGGGCCTGGCTTGTACATTGCTCCGGTACTTATGTCGATGTTGATCAACATCTGACCAGCCCCGGGCCTTACAGACTGAAAATAACCGCGCCATAATTCAATCCCGGCTCCGATATCGCGCTTCTCCGCTGGAGTGAAGAAACTCCTGATGTTGAATGGATACTTGAGGTTAGGTTGCATCCGGACTATAACGTTCAATGCCTGCGCCAATATGTGAGCAATACGTAAATTCGGGGCACATGAAAAAAAAATCACCATGATGGCAGTCAAAACGTCGTTATCATGACTCTGTTCACCTCGGAGGAAACGTAACAAAGTCCTGCTCGGCAGTGAGAGAGTGCTCACCCTAGTTAAAGAGTACTTACTCCGGATTGATTTCATTGACATGCGTCAAGCGCACCTTGTAAACTTTCGGTGGGCGGCCTCCAGTTGGGGCGGCGCTTCCCCCCGGCCGTGCGAGGGTGACATCGAACTGATCACAATCAATGGATCGATCGATTTGACGTTACGTAAGAAATATGTCGATTACCTCTGCCGAATCGCCAAAGGACCACCGCTCACGAGAGAACAGGTTCTTGCGCCCGTCATACGCGCCCCGTGGAACGAAGACCTGTGGCGCAATGACCGTCTGCATAGTGTCAATGATTTCGAATGTGAGCCTCTGAGGTAGCACTTTATCGGCTGGTACGATCACTGTGACGCGACGCGATGAGAAACAAGTTAACCCCATCTGCGGGGAGCGGGCTTACCAACTATCAATGTTCGGGTAGTACATTCGTCAAAACAAATTGATATCATGAAGAATGGCCACATACTGTCGTAATGGTGGATAACCTCCTGTGGGATAGTGGTCCTGAAGTTATTCGTCCAGACGTTGATGGCCCGCCCCGCGTTGCCGTGACCTGGTCGCTTAACACCAATAGACTCGACATGGGAGGCGATGGAGACAATGCCCCCAGCTAGGGGGGCACCACCTCTTGATGGCGGTCCACCTCGTCCAGGAGGGCCGCCGCCTCTGCCACCCCTGGGCCCTCCGCCGCCGCCCCTGGGCCCTCCTCCCCTCGGTCCTCCTCTCGGTCCCCCACCAGCTCCGCCAGGATTTCCACGTGGTGGCATTTTATGACAATATAGATTCGATGTAGCTTAGCCAAGGATGAGGTTGTGTATGGGGGATGGGGGAGTTCAGGGAGAGACAAAGAAGGGCGTTGCAGTTTAAATGGAGTGTGGTGACCGCGCGACGCAAAGTCCGGCACGTGCCGAGGACATACGATAAGTCACATATTGAACAATAACAAGTGTTTGTTTGGGCCTTCTTGTCCGTGCCGTAATACCGTTGGTATATTGATGGCACAGCCCAGTAGAAAGGCCCCAGCACTTACGACGGTAAAGGTCAGAGCATCGCGTGTGCCGGATTGTGGCCAGGTCATATTGTACAAACGGCTGCACGTGTGGCGAATAACGTAGGCGTCTAGGCGCCATCATAGAAGACTGCCTTCCCCCCTATTGCCACCAATCCACTGGGCGGCACTGGCTGCGGCGCAATGGCTATATGAATGTGCCCTGGCTACACAATGTCCAAAGGCGTATGCCTCGTTTTGACCGATCTTCCAGATATAACCCATCTGATGACCTGATTCTTGTTGGTCTCTGTTAAAAGCATCCGCAGCTACGCTCCAGCTTCTCACGACACGCTGCGCTGAGTTGGTGGCAGATGAGGCAGACCAGATGGGACACAGCAATGAACAGATAAGACAATCTGAGGTATGTGGCGCGGCACAGACCGAGAGATCCGATCCAACTTGCATGACCGACTGATTCTTGCCCTGGACGGAGTCGCTTCGGAATCGCGACAATCCCAGGTAACGTCTAACGTGCTCCTCACATCGTCTGCTCATTTTTTCCGCGATTTTTGAAGACTGTTGATAGCTTTTTCACAAGTTGTCACTGGTCCTGCTTTTTTTCATCATGTCTGTCTTCCTCCCCTTACTGGACCATCAAGACGATCGGCTAGCAGCCGCTCTCAATCGCATTGGCCCCATTCTTCTATCTGCCGACACAGACGCGCCTCAATTCCCCGTCAAATATTCGGACACATATGTGCTCATCGACCATCGCGCAAACCTCAACCGGGATGACATCGTTTCCCGGCTAGACACAGGCGCCCATAAAGTCATTGTGCCGCTCGCACAAGCGTCCGAGCTCATTGGCATGGTTCCCCCGGAGAGACTGCTCCTTCTTTTAGACGTGGCTAGTGCTAGTGCAGTCTCCGACAAAGTCCGTTCCGGTGTATCAGGCGTCCTGCTCAAGTCCCCGACTCTCGAGCTAGACCTCATTGCGTCCGTTTCACGGTTTTTCACCGAGGCATCCATCTTTGTCCTCTCCACTGCGTCAGACACCCCGTCAATCTCTACCATCAGAGGCTTGCTAAGCGTTGGCGCCGTCCTCGTCATCCCCTCCTCCCAGCTCACCCTCTCAACGTCATCACCAACACAGATCAACGTCGCAGACGCATTCCTCGCTCCAGTTATCTCTGATAGACCCGACGGTCTCTTCCCCACCGTTGTCTCTTCTCACTTACAGGGCGGCCGATCCTTGGGCCTTGTCTACTCCTCGGCTGCATCCGTGAAAGAGAGCATTCTCACAGGAAAAGGCGTTTATCAGTCGCGCAAACATGGCCTTTGGCACAAGGGTGAGACATCTGGCGCGACACAGGACGTCGTCCGCATTCGTCTCGACTGTGACTCCGACAGTCTCGAGTTCAGTGTTATACAACACGGAGAAGGCTTTTGCCACCTAAACCGGGCCTCCTGCTTTGGGCCTGTCAGTGGTTTAGCTTCACTAGAAGCGACACTCCAGCGTCGTCTCGCATCAGCGCCAGAGGGATCGTATACCCGTAGGCTCTTCGATGATGCAGAGCTACTGAGTGCCAAG
>QLPM01005102.1:0-20430 GCA_003314695.1 Albatrellus sp. MG142
CTGAGTTGCCCAAACGGACTGCAAACAGAACCACATCAGTTCGCACCGACAATCTAACAGACCACTGCATATAATGAACGCACCATACTTCATCTTTCGTCGAGCCAGGTTTTCGGTAGACATAGTGTGTATTGACCAAATTAATTAAAGTATCGCGAATGAGATACGGGTAAGTTACTGTTGGAATTCCTCTCAATGCGATGTTGGCAATGAAGGAATGATGCAAGAGGAGAAAGGAACTATACATGCTGTCATCTGCTTCGCGTTCAGATCTCTTATACGCATATCACGCCCATCTAACTCGTAGGTTGCTTACAGCTCTCAGTGCTGCACCGTAACAACGGAAGATGTTATACACGCATATTGTGTGACCGGCAAAAGATAGAAAAAGACATTGTCATTGTCATTGTCATCATCGTCATTGTCGTCATCATCATCATTGCAATAACCCGTGTATCCTAACAAGCATGGATTTCCAGGTGACTATCGTCATGGTTCGAAGTCGTGTCATCGGCGTCTCAGTACTGCGGTGATCCGTGGTTGTCGATAGCGTCCATGCTGAAGCACGCGCGGCCCCACCACTCAAAACCAGCGAGGCTCGAGACAGATAACAAGAACATGCGTAAGCATACCTGTCGCGCGAGCTTGGAGCCGTGAGACGAGCGCCCGTGTAGTATTCTCGCCGAACTTTGAACAGGTGGGTCGTCACGGTGAAGATACGACCTGGTGTAGAAGTAAAGGAAACCGTCAGAACATGTCTTCCCAAAAAGAAGTCCACCGGCCCAAACGCGTTACAACGGGGGCGTACAAGAAGCACAGATTATAGAAAGCAAGCAACGTGACGATGTGCCAAGGTGCCGCTATATGTGAGCACTATAGTACTATCCTCCTCGACGATGGTTCATTTGTACCAGATTATTTCGTGCCGAGGCCACTGAGCAACACACACTTGTAACACGTGAATTCAAAGAATTTCATCATCATCATCATCATCATCACCATCATCACCATGTATCAACTAGCGAATGACCATCGGCTGCCGTTGGGTCTGGTGAGACACCATAGCTATGAGTAGGTGGAAAACGAGCTTCATGTTAGCTAGCTAGAACGGAGTGTTTCGGGGATTCTAAGCTTCGCCTGCCAGTGCCGCTGGGAAAAGGCGCTGTTACCGTGTTACGCCCTTCTGAAATTCTAGAAAGCTGTAGTAGTACGATGTAAGGGCCTGCCACCACATGCACAACCACTTATACTAGCCACAAAATAAACCTTCTCTGCAAAGTTGAGAATATTGATTGCGGCTTGTGACTCCCTTATTGGGACGACGCGGGTATGGTGTGATTGATATGTCAGTCAATTCACAAGCTCATGCTAATTTTCGGGAGGAAATAGGCTATACAGTACTGAATACTGGCCCTGGGATTCGTAGAGCCTTCCTGAAGACCTAGTATTTCACCGTTGCAAATATCAAGCAGGACTCAGTAGGCCATTGCGGCAGCCACCAGAGCATGACATTAATGTCACTGTAGCATCACGCTATGACGTTAGCAACTCACGCCTGCGGTGCTCGAGCCGGCTCAGTAGGAATTTAACCCATCATCCTCTTGTTTCTCACCACTATCATCTGCCCACAAGCACTCTCGACATTATGCTCTCGCTTGCTCGCTCTGCCATTCGCCCTGCACTGGCTCGTACGCTCGTCGCTCCTGCCGGCGCAGCATCGCTGCACACACTTCCGGAGCTGCCATACGCGTACAACGTTCGTGCTTCCCGACTACTTCCGGTGGACTGCAATGCACTTACACAGTGAAATATTCTCGTCTCTGTCATGCACTCACTTCTGTATGGATACTATACTTTCTTCGTAACTTCTTACGTCGTTCCTGCCCACCCCGCGACGGAACCAATGGCAACCTTAGGCACTTGAACCGCACATCTCCGAGCAGATCATGCAGCTACACCACCAGAAGCACCACCAGACCTACGTCAATGGTCTGAACGCTGCAGAGAATGCATATACCAATTCGTCCTCTACGAAAGAGAGGATTGCTCTCCAATCTGCGCTTAAGTTTAACGGCGGAGGTATGTTTCATTCTTCACCATTGGTGTCATCCTTCGCAACGGAGTGGTTTATTTCTGGACTCCCATTTATTATCTAGGTCATATCAACCATTCGCTGTTCTGGACAAACCTTGCGCCGACAAATGCTGGGGGCGGTGTGCTCGCCGACGGTCCGCTCAAGAAGGCCATCGAATACGATTTTGGTTCTGTCGATGCGTTCAAGAAACAGTTCAACGCGATGACCGCCGCCATTCAGGGCAGTGGCTGGGGTTGGTTGGTACGTGTTATTTTCTATCTTCATGGACTTTTACATCTGATCTTGCATTTTTACAGGGCCTCAATCCCACTACTAAGAAGCTCGAGATTGTGACTACGGCGAACCAAGACCCTCTGATAAGTATGCCTGGTCTTCATCTGTTTCAAGCAATGGAACTTACTTTTTCTAGCCCATTCGCCCATTCTTGGCGTGGACATCTGGGAGCATGTGCGTGACTATGTCAACTTTTGCCCATAATTTCCAACTCAACACACATTTTGCATCAGGCCTTCTATCTTCAGGTACTCCATTCGCTCCTGTTATTGACAAGCTGACTTATCACGAATGTAGTACAAGAATGTCAAACCTGACGTACGTTATCTCCGATATTCTAATTCGATTGTGCTCCTAAATGCCATGTAGTATCTCAATGCCATCTGGAATGTCATCAACTTCAAAGAGGCAGAGACGCGTTTCTTGGAGGCTGGTCAGTAGTGCGGGAAGTTCATAAAACTCGTCGCTATGTAAGCCAAGTTATTACTGCTTTGAAAATATGTCCGTCGCCACACGTTGAGTCGCAACCTTCAACTTGGCCTGAACCTGACGCGTAACTTAGAAGTTAACTTGCGCGTGTTTTTCTGACTATGAACGCCGAGGTTCGGGGTCGGGCAAAGATCTAGTCGTGGAGCCCTCGGCCACAAATCCCACACTAATGGTACTGTGTTATTCAAGGCGTTCTGTCACAAGGTCAGCTTAGCGTCAGTGTTAAAGGTCAAAAATTACTTGTTCGAGTGGCAGATCGAAATTTGCAATTCGCACTGTACATTCAATAGATAGACACAACACGTTTAGAGACCAGCGCGTCGAGCATCACAGCATTAACTGTTATGTTACTGCTCGATTACTAGTGCTGTGAGGGCTCGAATGAGAGCGGATGCGCTGTAACCCGAGTCATAATGAATGCGTAAGAGACGTGAATCCGCTCTACTGTAGGACGAAAGTGACGAGGTCACGGCGTGTAGTACACTGCCCGCCGAACGGTGACCTCAGGAATGAAGTTGGGCGAGGGTAAATGGCTACAGAGGACGTAGATCGTAGAGGCGAACGGAGTACGGGAGGGGTCGTCCCCGCTCGCGAGGCCTCCTAGAAGTTGGGCGGGCGTCTCGAGCTCGCAATACATAAGATGCGTACGCGGTACTCGGCACATCCTACAACCATGCCTGAAATATCGAGTCTTAGCTAAAGCATAGAACCTTCCATATGCCCCCATGTATCGTGACGATCTGAAAGTGTCAAACAACATAAAGATTTCGATCGAAATGTCACAAATAAAGAACCAGTAGAAACAATATCATGTAGAGGCTGTACCACTGAACTGAGCACTTGAGCGCCTTTATGGTGAGCAACGTGATCCCAGAGGAGTCTGCGGAGTGGCCATATTATCATAAGCATAACAGAAACGAGTGATGGCTATTATATGGCTCGTCTTACCGAATTCATAACGAAAGACGCAAATGAGTGTTACACATCACGAAGTGATCTGGGTACAGTTCTCGAATATGTTCACGGGAACCTGGGACTGCAGCAAGTCTATGAAGGTATCGAGCGCAACCCACTCCAGCGACGGAACAGGCGTGCCCTCATGCATGACCCGCACGAACATGTCATCCTTCTTTGTCTTCCACAACTGTCGAAGTAACATTTAGTGGGAAAAGCCAAACCCCGTATATGAGATAAAATTTGTAACAACGTACCTCCATTACGATTTCAGAGCCGAAGGCTGGCCACCTCAAAAGGCTGTGCTTACCAAGGCCCAATCCCGCTGCAAGTCGTATCATCGAGCCATCGTGCCCAATGTAGAAGCGGAGCTTATGTGTTTCCTTCCCAGAGCGAAAGTTCACGAAGTTCTGCGATAACTCGTCAAACATGACACCTTGTCACGTCAGGGTGTATCTTATGCCCAGACTAATTTAAATAGCAAACCGAAAGTGAGCTGGTTGTACAGCGTGGAGTTTTGTGCACCGCTCCAGATATAGCTGACAGGTAGGCGGAGGTCAACTCGGTATAATAGAATTCTAGGACACGTACTTGTACTCGAAATCACCAATCGTATGAACCTGGTCTGCGTCAGATTCTGAGACGCATACGCCGGTCGCGTTACATGGCAGTGGATGCCCATTACAGGTCCGCGACGTGAATGTGTCGAAAAAATGGTCGTCTATCACCGTCACTGTCATGGCCGGGCAATCAGACTAGGAAATCATGACACGTACACCAAGTCTCCCAGGCTAAAAGGCCTGCTGTCCCCAACGTGGCATCTAACCGTGTCTTCAGTGCGGCGCTCTCATTCAAGTGGTTCGTCCACGCTGGCACGGATTGGTATGCGGCCCTCACTGCATCGGCGTGTGGGCATCTGTAGTTTGGAACGAGAGAATCGATCTTATTTCCCTTGTCAGTTAGATTGCAAAGTCCACCATTAAGCGCAAATAATACGTACCGAACTAGGTTCGGTGTGCACGCGGAACTGCACACTGGAGTTCTCTGGATCCACGCCCGCCAGCAACCCGCTTGCCACTTGGAAAGTGCGATCTGAAACGGAGGTACGGATATACACATCTTGATCTTTGACGGCTTTCAAGAACCCGAGTTTCTTGCTATAAACTTCATGAAAGTCCTACAAAGTGTAACGATGAAGATTCTGATTACGAGTAGCAAGATTCAGAACGTGCCTTGCCATGTTTGATTGCATCCTGCAGTCCCTCCTCAGTCAGCTGTCCCTCATCACAAGTCCCATTCCATATTTGGCTTCGGAAAGGATGGCGCGGTGGCGTGTGGAAGACATGGTGCACATGTACACCACCCTCAGCGTAGTTAAATTGCGTAAAATCATTACAGTTCCACCCGGCAGAAGGATTGAGCAGGTTTTCGTTAGGATAGAGGTTGTCTGGAGTACGCTAAATAATACCATGGGCTTCGATATCGAGCATTACCTTTGGTTATATTGTAATGTCAAAACTCACCTTATGGTGTCGTATCATCACATTCATGTACGCGATCTCGCTGTCCTGCGGGGGCATTTGATAGTGCTTTGGGTTAACGTGCGGAGCATTGCAATAGTTATACGTGTTCCATGGAAGGTTGCTCGGTGTATGCGAGGAATTGTAGATGCCCACTCCGAAGACTCCAGTCCCAAAAGGACTGGTAGGATGCAAAGCCGATTCCCCCAGACCAGAATGTAGCCATGGAAGAAGAAATACGACAGCTGGGATCATGATGGGATGCGTGGAGGGTCCGAAGGCAGCCGACACAATAAAGTCAAATATTCAATCATTTGATCGTAGTTACTGTAAAACGACTTCGCCGGCACATAGCGAGGCGACTTGACAAAGGATGCAAAACTGATGTCAACTATGCTTCCATGTATCATGGGGGTAGTCGTCTGCTGGTGCTCTCGGGATAGATCAATACAAGTCCTCAAGCTCCTCGGCGAATGAATATATGCACATTTGAACGTGGACGTTATACGATGGTATGGGGACATACAACGTCCCGCGAGGTCCTGCATACTGCAGAGCGCGGACTGCAACAAACCAGGATTTCCGGGTTGAAACGCTCAACTGACATTGTTGGAAGTGCAGTCGTGCCAGTGCATGTGTTAGCTTTACGGTGCCAAGTGGATAGCCCAAACGTGCAATTATGAGTATTGAACAACTGTTTAGTGCTATTTGCTGCACAAAAGCGCGCGCGCTCTTCATCGCACTCAATCTCTCCGTCGGAGTCTCCGATGATGCAAGCCATGTTCGTTATCGCGTGGTACATCCTAGGGGTCGGCAACGTATCCAATCGCGAAGGTACCAAGGTCTGCTGCTCCGTCAGGGTCTGAGTCGTGGACGCCAGTGTCGGATCTTAGGACCACTGATTATCCCCACGGATTTTGGTTCCATTTGTCCGAATGTTGAAACGGGTTCCCAGATTTGTCCGGACGCACAAAGTGGGTCGAGGAGCACCCAAAATTCGCCCAAATTGAGCATCGTAGGTGCGAAATGGTTCTACTTTGCTTACTTATGTGTTGTATTGTCGAAAATTCCATGAAACATAATATAATTCTATCTAACATCCTCCATAATCTCCTGGGCCGCTCACTGCTTCCCCCGCTTCATAAACAATTTCATCGCAGCCTCTACCTTTTTGACATCCTTGTCTAGTGTGTCAAATATGCGCAAGTCATCCGTTTGCATTTCAATGTTGTTGTTCTTCGCGTGTGGCGGCGCACCGAGCTAGCAGAGATTGAGGTTGACGGCAAAAGCTGGTAGTGTTTAGTTCCGAACGAGACTGTAGTGGATGTCACCGAACAGAAAATGTGACGGTGCATTCGCTGGAAAACCTGCATTTCAACATATAAGATTGCCACGACATTGCAGATACTAGATACAGCGGCATGTTTGCCCATAGTTCATATAACTTATGGCATATGCTACCAGACAAAAAAATAATTGGAAAATGCGTGGATCAAAATAAAACTGTGAGTTTCGAACACAGGATATGAAGCCTACCTGATGATACAGTGAACCAGCCACCCAGACCTTACGACCGCCCAATTGTCCGGATCCCCAAGAGTCTTAGTCTTAATCAGGAAGCTGTTTGTCCGGACCTACCACTGAGTATTTTGCCCTCCTGACCCAAAATCTGTCCGGACCGGCAAGAGGGATCCATGGGGATAATTAGGGGTCCTCAGGGCTTCCCTAAGTGGCACCGATGATGGCACCTACCTGGGAGCTGTCTTACGGTCCATTCCAAATATGGTTTTATGCGTGGTGTGTCATCCTCACCAGATGGAACTTGCGTCGTCTTAGGATCAGACGACGGGGCAAGTTTGTGTTTGCAGACTGGTGAACTTCGTTTTCCACCGATAATCCTGTCTATACCTGTAACCAAAGTTGCTCTCTCCCCAGATGGGGCATACCTTGCTACCAGGTCGGATATTCCCTTCAAGTTATGGAACACGGACACGGGTTAGAGTGTTGTTCTACACGTTAGGATCTGGCACACATGCTGGATCCCATGATACAACAATATATTTGTGAGATCTCAGGGCCAAATCTCCGTAATACGTGCTATTCACAGGTCATATCGTATCGATAGGTTCCGTCTCTGTCTTTAATGATGGCTTCCAGGTATGGGATATTATGACTATGGGACATTCCACAAACCAAAGCCCTCCTTGTAGGGTGACCACATCCAGCGTGCTCGTGGTCTCATTCTCCCTCAATGGGAAATATGTCCTTTCAACATTAAGAATACAACGATCTTGAGATAGGGATGACAATACCGCGACAATTCAAAGATCATGAACCCGTCGCTATTTCCACCCAGCGGCGGGCGTATAAGCTCTGCCTCAGATAATGGCACAATTTACATGTGAAACATCACACAGTGAGCGAGGCATTCTGCGAACTGATAAATGCGCATCGAAAGAGCATTGATCTTGCACCGAACTGCGTCCTTGCATCCGGGTCTGCTGATAGAAGTGTGCGGCTATGAGGATATCAAAAGGGCGAAGAGATTCCCATATCCCTACATATGATGATTACACAGGCGAAATCTCTGTGGCATTCTCGTCGGACAGTGGACGCATTGTCTCTGTGGATGTGGATGGTCAAATTTTCGTTTAGGGCACGTCGGCACTGATTCGACAGATGAGATGTAGAAGCTCCTTGGTCCTTTCGGTGAAGGGGTGACATCATCTGGTCCACGGCTTTCACTTCGAATGCTGAGCTCGTGCCACCGGGTTCGGACGACTTGACCATGCATGTATACGGTGCCAGGTCGGGATCGGCGGTGTGCTCACTTGACGGACACGACGGCACCGTCCACTCCGTGGCACTCCCAGTAGACGAACAAGTAGTCGTTTCTGGTTCCCAAGACGGAGTGACCCGTATGTGGAGCTGGAGACTAGGGACCAGCCAACTCTACCTTGAGGTATGGCGTGGATCAAAACCGAAGCGTCGCTCTCTCGCGAGATGGAAGGCGACTGGCATCCGGATCCACCGACGGGGGAACCCTTGTCTGGAACCTAAATGTGGTTAAAGGGTTGACCTAGCCTCGAGGGTTCACCCGACGGGTACAAAATTTCAACGCGTGTCCCACGGATAGAAGGGATGTTCCAGTACCGCGTAGTGCGAGGGAGGCGGCTGGGTACGGATCCTTGGCGGGTGGAAGACACTAGTCGATCTTAGGAACTTTGTGCATGGCACTACTCGGGAAAATTGTCGAGATTCGGTAAACCTCATACTAATAATAATTTCGTAGGCTTGTTCAGCTGTCCTAAACAGAGATGTCATAATTCATACAACCACTTCATACGGCTTCTAAAGTTAAGCTCATGACCATACGATCGTTGGGTGCAGTATAATGTGTAGTATCCTTATGACCATACTACTAGTACTAGGTAGACTTAACCGTGCATTGATCAATGAAGGTGGGGCTCAGAGGTGTCTCCACAGGCCTGATGGTACTGTATAACAACACTGCACCCGGATGATTTATGAGGGAACGAGGGTCACTAATGCTGTTCGCCGTCACGGTCTTAAATCGGCACGGCGGCTACTGTACAAAAAGAAGACCCAGCCGACGGGCATGCAATAGGGCTAAGTCGTAACAGTTTTAGTCCCAGATGACTATACAGTATTGAATACAAATCAATATTTATCTTGAGAGAGTGGGGCGGTATTTGCTACAACAATTTCGGACACTATAATGGGTATCCAGGTATGCAGAGGCGCCAAACGTACTCGGATACAGTAGGTATAGGAGTTCGCTCATAATTTGGGCTGCTCTACAGTGTTCGCGTATGCGTTCTGAAGCGCCTTTCGTAGCACCTTTCCGGTGGGAGATTTCGGGATCTGCGACAGATTACACGCTCAGAAACCCGCCGCGGGGACGCATGAATAGCAAGACGCAGCGCAAGCTCTCACCGCGTCCATAATCTCGATACCGCCGCGCAACCACTTAGGCTTGCTAAGCTGGTTGTGCACCCACATGTCGAGTGCTGCGATTGTTGCCACATGCCCGTGACGCCGCCCAGCCTCCGTTAGCACGACCCATGCACGGGGCACGTGCTCATCCCGCGGTCCGGGCACGCCCGCAACGGCTACGTCGCATACGAGCTTGTCGGGGTGCGCAAGGATTGTTTCCTCGATCTCGGACGGTGATACTTGCGTGCCAGAAATCTTCAGGATGTCCTGCGCGCAAAGAGAAGAGAAGTGTCAGACAGAAGGCGCTTTCGACAGAGGCGCACATAGCGGACCTTCACTCGGTCACAGAAGCTGTCGTGATAGTTGAGATTCCCTTGTTAGAATGTGACGCAGATCTGGAAGGGATTGTGATGCAGCACACGCACAAAAATCTGCCTGCCTCATCTACTTTGAATCGATCGCCCGTCCGCAGCCAACCTCCTTCCAAAAACGTCTCCCGAGTTGCTTTATCATTTTGCCAGTATCCGAGCACAATGTTACCACCACGCAGGTACAGCTCTCCTGGCTCCCCAAAGCCTGCGTCGCTCCCATCTTCTCGTAGGATGCGTGCTTCCATGCTGGGGTGCAAGATACCAGTCATACCTGGTCGGAATGATACGCGCCCACCCATAATGCCAGGGAACGGCGTTAGAATTGCGGTAGCGGACTGTGTATCGGAAATTGGAAATTGACGAGATAGCAAAAAGTATGGGGTAGACGCACGCATTCTGACAAACCATAGCCTGGTGGAAAGCCATGCGTGCATGAGTGTCACGACGGTACCGAAGCAACGCAGAAAGGCTAGTGCGCACCGTCACTGAAGTTGATAACGTTAGGGGCAATCTTTCCGACTTTTTCTCGCAGTTCTTGCGAGAGGAATGCGGCTCCGGCGCTGATCGACACCAGACTGCTGAAGTCACGATTCGCTAGATCAGTCGAGTTCGCGATCTGGTGCAACATGGACGGCACGAGGTGGACGCGTGTCACCCGGTATCTGAGGAACGAAGTTTGAGTAGATACTCTGTCGGGAATGATCACTAGAATTACTTGGATACGAGCTCTATGACGCGTGTTATACTCCACCGTGGCAGCATGATTATGGTTGATGGTTCAACGAACGAGCGTAGTACATGTAAATGAAGACCCATGACGTGATACAATGGAACAGCCGCAATACTGATATGGATGCCTTCAGGCGTGTTCAACGGCATTCGCTGTAGTTGAATGAACAAGCGAGCATCGCTGACGTCAGTCAAGAGCTTACCTTGATCACTTTTGCGGCCTCCGCGTTTAAAATCATCATCTGTGAAGTTGCGTAATAGATGTTTTGATGAGAAGTCATCACCACTGTCGCGCTACCGTCAACTGATACTCGATCTCAGAGAACGAGGTCTGACACACCTTTCGGAAGACCAGTAGTCCCACTTGAAAATACCATATATGCCAGTGACTTATCATGCACAGGTTGGGAAGGTACTCTGGGGATATCATGAGCTGTAACATAGTTTATCAAATCCCTAAAACTTCTTCGACCTGGGATGTGTCCATGCAAAATGATAACATGACTGTCTGGCAGACCCATCTCCTCTGCAATAGCTGATCCCATACTGAACAATCTCGGACTGACAAAAAGGTGTGTGGATTTAGACAGCTTCATGAGCGCCGTGGTCTCTGACTGTGTCGAGAAGGAAGGTACCAAAGCCATCGGAACCGCGATCTTCAATAGCGCAAACACCAACACTGGGTAGTCCTACGCCACGGTGCGTTTTTCCCGTGTCAATCAATGAGCTACATGGGGCGAATCATTATGAAGCCGTGCGCACCAGGCAGTTCTCGCTCAGGATGCCAACTATGTCATCTGTGTTGCTCCGGAGACCCATGCCACCTGCGGCGACCGGCGCAGCGAGTGCAGTTGCCACTGCTGCTATCTGGTCCCGGTAAGCTCTGAAGCGTATTTTTTCTCCTGTATTGCCATCGATATAAGCGACAAAATCAGGCCAAGAGGCGATGTCGGGTCGCTCAAAGAAGTATTGGTAGTAGTTGATGGGTGGTTGCTCTCGAACAGGAGGATACAAGGACTTAACGTACATGACTTGGGGGCTCGGGATTCTAGACTCGAATATGAACGCTGTGACTGCGATGGCCGGTTGCAAGCAAGCGCGTGCGATTGGGACATAACTGTTCACTTTTAAGAGGTGGAGATAATATCGGGTACAATCGCAATTCTCGGGGAGCCATAGCAGCCGGCGGTGCGTGTCCGAATCCGGAGACATAAATCACAAGACAAATTTCGGCAGCTTTGGCAGTTATAAACAAGCCGCAGTCGGTTACAGCAACATCCTCGGCCCCGGCGGCAATGCAAAGAGGATGATGTAAAAGATCAACATTTTGTCGCTCAGAAGGGGTGAAGGATCTGTCGAGAGCTATGATAATTCGTTCCTTGCTACACAGCCTTCTTCATGCGCTGGTTGACAAGGAGAAGCCTGAGGAGGACCGGGAAAAGGCAGTGGATTTAGCGACGACTGAGGATCTTTGATTTCACTCGTACGTGATTGTTTGGAACATTGGCCACAATGGGCCTATGGAAATCCCATGGCGGTTCAGTCCTCGCAAACACTCAGGTTATGTTCCCGTCACCGTAGGTAGTGGTGTTTCCCGCTTTTAGATTGGTTCGGCGCCGAATTTCTCTAGTCAGCCGAACAATATTTTCTCAGCGCCACACCACCTCTTACGAGATTTCCTCTAGGTCGAAAGACTCGATTCCTTATACAGTAGAGGCAGGTCCACTTAGAATTGCGGTACTCTCATCTATTGCTGCTGTACCTAGTGGAGTTAACTCGCAAATAACACGCAGATGTTGTGCCAACTTCCTATTTTCATGTGTGCATCATTGGCGAATGGGAACGACTCGGAGTTGTATACAACCTGCTACACGTGGCGACCGTCGGGTCAGGTTTGCAAGCGACGGAAACGTCAGGGACGCGAGGCCTGCGAGACGTCGGCACTCGGCACACCTGTACCGCCTCTCTAGGGCCGTGAGCCAAAATGGCTCCGACAACAAAGGCGTGCCGAGTTCCTCTAGGACGTCGCGGAGTTAAGGACGAGCTTGAAGGCTATAATTGACAAGCACAGGGTGTCTATGCATCTTGCTGAGGTACGAATGCCGATTGCGTGTCTACTCTGTCTCTAAGAGTTAAGGGTATCTCTATATACTACTGTAGTTGAAGCATTGAAGTGCGGTAGGTCCATGCATGCCGTAGCAGGACATGTAGTACAGTGCCCGTCGCTGCGTGCGCCCAAACAGCTTCCAATTTACAGCTCAAAGCAGTGCAGTTTTTGGACCAGTCCACGTACATCCTATCCGAGTTTATTGGTTTCACCGTGACAAACTCAGTGATAAGTTACATGGTATTGCAGTAAAGTACATTTAGTCATCGGAGCAATCCTCATACATCGGTCGTCGATTGCAGATATTATTGATCAGTTCGATTACGAGCGTTGTTGCTCGGTCATAACATGAACGAGATGTTTGTCGTCTGACACTCGCACCTCTCGACCGACCCCAGATACGCAAGCTAAGAGCGATGTGGGACATGTTTCATGAGTGTCTTAGGGGGAGGGGTTTCCAAAGACGCGGTATAAGAACAGGGGCCATTTCCACTAGTCGACGGGATGGTGTGCGGGACAGTGTCCAATGAACAGGCCCGCTCCCTACGCGAGACGACGATACGACAGTGCCTTCGAGTCTTAGAACGTGAAGACATGCATCTTCCTCGAGACGCCACTCGTCTGCTAGACCCATGAGCACCACACATACGCACACATACAGCGAGGGAAGGCTGAACGCACCATCTCAAACGCAAGCAGCGAGTCATCGCTGAGCATGAGCGCAACGCACGGTGTGGCAGCGTCGACCTCGCGCGGGAGCGGCACTTTGGTGACCGTGCACGGGAGCCACGTCTCGACGCGCCAGTGCCGCAGCCACGCGTTATCTACGACTGTGGGTGGGAGCGCTCCGCCCGCAAGTACGCGTTGTGGGTTAAAGTCGTACACCTGCACAGTGCGCGCAGCCGCGTTGCCTAGCGGGCGCGGCACGACGTAACGCGCACCCGAGACGGAGCCAAACCACACGCTCGCACCACCCGGCATGTTCGTGAGCCGCGTGTGCGCGGGGCCCCAGGCATCCCATGGGACAGAGGTGTGCTGGCCATGGGCAAAGCTTAGGAGCGCGCGTGCGGGGACGAAGAGCTGGAAGGGGCTGAGAGATGGAGTAACAAGGAAGCAGAGGCATATAATGCGGTCTGTGCCAGATGGGTGGAACGCGACTCTTGTGGAGGTGGACATGTGGCCAGGGGTGGAGATGGGGGCACGCGGCTGGTCTGCATACAGGGCCATGCTCCAGAACGTGGCGCCAGGGCTGAGTGAAGGAAGGAAGAGGGTGCAGATGGAGGGAGACTCGGATAACGCATGTTTCTCGGCAGGTGCGTGCGCGAGGTTGAGGACGCGCAGCGCAGGCTCTGCGTCGTCGCAACGTGCGCCGGAAACTGTGCCTATGATTATGTGTGATGTATCAACGAACATGTAGGTGCGCATCTTGGGCGCGAATACGGCCTGCGGCGGGCATAAATACAAGGAAGACAAGGGGGTTACGGAGGACTCGTCACCGTTTGGAGTGCTCCGGTTTTCCAATTCCATATGAACAGCTCATTGAGCTTGGCGCCGTTGTGATAGAACAGGACACCGAGGTGGTCGCCTGCTATCTGGACGGAGAAGGACCAGTGGAAGGGGTTGGGGTTAGCCTTGTGCTCGAGCATGGCCGACTTGTGTGCAAGTGGGTGTGTGCCGCCCGTGGAGAGCGATCGGAGATGGATGCGCGTCGGGCTGGGGGGGATACTATTGGTTCCAACTTCCGAGTCGATCGTTCCGGTTTAACATAATGGACGAGTCGTACTTACTTTTGTGAGCCTTGCACGAGGACAAGGAGGTCCTGGGAGTGGTCCATGCCAAACCCGGACATGCTAAAGCTGAAGTCGAGGACCCACTGGCGCTCAGATATATCGCGGAGGCGGGAGGGCAGCTGGTGGAGGGTGAGTGAGCGCAGACCTCGGCTCTGTGCCCATACTCCGCCCGAGATACTAGAGAAATCTTGGTGCTCAACAGGAAAGGACGTGTGCTGGGTCCATGCTAGCTTTGACCAAGCAATATGATGTGCTTGCAATCTGATATACCGTTCGAATGTAGTGAGGCTAGACACAGGTGCATCCTGGAGGCCGAAAGAAGCAAGGGAGACTCGGTATCGGAAGAGGAGAGAGCTGGATATGAGGGCTCGGAGGCCATGGCACACCTGACGAATTGTCAATGTCTGCGACGGATGGACGACTGAAAAGCTAAGCACTTTCTCGCACACACGGAGAGAATCGTCGTCTGTGTTCTCGAGGATCTTGAATACAATCTCGGCAGGCGATCGAGACAACGGCATGATACCTTGAGATGCAGAATGTCGAAAACAAGTTTCGCTCAAACGAGTACTCGAATGGCTTCTGCTGTGAGATAGTCAGCGGGACTGATGATCAGAAGTTGGACATCGGAGTAAGGGCATGGCTACTGGACGTATTAATATACTAGTATTAAATGAATCTGAGCAGTTATGGACTGAAGGCACTCGACCAAACGACTTTCCAGCCAGTCCTCCCGATTTCTCAATCTTTCATCTCGATATTACTGTTTCCACATAAACAGACCCGAGGAGATTACAAAAGTGATCAGTTCTAAGTAGAAGTTCCACAGATATTGTGCGGGGCCATGCGTTTACTAGGCCTGTCATTCGCTTTGACGCTTTTTACGGCCGGGAAGCGCACTGACGGCGTCTTCAGCAAAAATTGGTGGGCACACCACGTTGAACGGAAGTTGGCGAGCTGGAATTGGGCGGAAGGTTGGTCAACAGAACGTGTTGGACTGTCATGATACGTAACAGCGGCCAGTCCCCGGAGACCTATACAGTAAGTAATAACATTACAGATACGCAACTGCATGTCAAATGGGCGATTATACAGGACGTATGTCTAACAATGAGATTTTGAGGCCCCCTCGTGGTGCGCATTGTGGACTACAAGTCGAGGTGCAAACTATCGATAGTCATGCCCAATTCCTCGACGTCAAAGTTCGATGGGCCTACGCGGCAATTGTCTGTCAGAACCCCTTGACTATTACTTGAATCCGATAAAGCTCTCAGCTTACCGCGAGCGTCTCCGGATCTTGCTCCCCTCTTACTTGGCGTCGCAGGCGTCTTCGCTCTGACAGCGAATAGAGGTTCTAGTCTCCCCACTTTGCACATACCACATACTGAGAAAAAACATTATGAGGCGACTTATAAGTTAGCATGGGTTATATATCTATACGTACGAACTATATCTGGACGGATTGAGTTGCTAAATCTTCCATATCTAATGGAAATACGGAATGTTAGATTGTATTAAGCTGTCTGAAAACAATTCTTACGTCCTGTGGCAATGATTACATTCTAGGAAGATGAAGTGAACATACCATCCTCGAAACATTTAGATTAACGCTTACCCCACTGATACTTGTATGAAATGTCATAATCATGCCGCATCTGAACATGGCATAGTTCATGTTAGTAGTTCTCTGAGTCTAAAAATGCTTACGGCTACTCACCGATATGTCAATATCTGGGCGTTGCCTCATCACCTTTCTCGTCCTATACATCGGAAGCGAAGGTGGGTGAGGATGAGCACACCAGAAACGTAAGCTGGAGGACTAACCAGGAAATCCATAGCTTTCCATGTGCCTCTTTCGGATTCTTGTTGATTACCCAACAAGCTAAGTGACACATTTCATGCGACAAGGTATTTCGTATGCGTTCTGAAGAGCTGGAATCAGCAGAATGTTGCTTGGGTGACATTCATGGTCACCGACCGTTGCAATCTAGGATCTTTGTTGCCAGCTCAATCTCAGTCGTCTGTTTTCCATCTCTGGATCTAAAAGTTGTCCTGAGACGCGACCATTACCTCTATACTGTATGGGAAGCTTACCGGTGCCATCGCGCGCGTCCCGCCGTTGACAGCAGACGCTTATTCCAGAGAAGACGAGTGTCTTCCGGAAGCGCATTGTCGAACACTGCCTTGTTCAGTTCATGAAAGAGCTGCTGTGCGTACTCCTCCCGTCTGGCCTGCGCTTCTAAAAGCGTCACCTTTTTGGTTGTGCGTGGAGGTTTGACAGGGCTGGAGGTCGTCTTCGGCGTGGAAGGCTTTACAACATGCGTTGATGGTTGGACAATCGCACAGATAACAATGTTTGGGATTGTAGAAGTAGGAAGCGGTGGCGATGCAACTGGGGATTTGACCTTTTTCTTTGGCAACGGCCGTGGTTGTGGCGGTTTCTGACTTGTGCGGGTATGGATGGTCGGTCGACGTGCACTTTTTGACGTGTCTCTAACGGAAGTAAATGGTAGAATATAACAAACGTATCCAAAAATCGACGCACAAGAGGACCACTCCCTCGTTCTCTGTCTCAGTCGAGTCCTCCAAGAACAGAGGTTTCTCGGATCGGGCACTTTGCTTCGATTTCCTTGGACTAGCTCGTATCCAAGAATCAAGTGCTTCGACATCGGAATCAGAGCTATCGGAAAGTTCAATGACATCCGTTGGCGCCTTGATTTTGACAGTGCGTTTCGAACCATCGTTGATATTGACAGTGAGTTTAGCTTCGTAGCCACTATTGGTGGTCCTTACAGAATCAATATCCTCTCTGTTGGCGTTGCAAAGTTAGTTCAATTGGTACAAGTAGTTGAGAGAGACACAGTGACATACTTGGCGGACTCGTCGCTAGACGAAATCTCTATAACATTACCCTCTTCCACTGCACTCCATTTTGTCTCCATCGAATATCAAATTTCCGAAGATATCGGATCTGAATAAATTAACTCTGAGTGAGCGGGCCATCGACATGTATTATGCACAAGTTACTTGCGATTGCTATGTCAAGGATGGGTTATCTTTCCCAGTTGTAAAAGGACTGTGTCGCTGGGTTCGAGTGTGATCTTGAGTAAAGGTCCAAGTAACACTCTGTAGAATAATGTAGATAGCACACTGAGATACGAGTAACTTGAAGTAGATGGCTAGACTGGAGCCAAGCAACATCACAACTTGAACGAATCGTGACGCGACGCGACGCGACGCGGCTTACAAATTACAGATATCACATGATCGTTCCAAAGAGCCACGTGATGAGACTTGCTGAAGTCTTCCAACTATCTTCTGTGCCAAGTTGAAGTTGAGTATTAAGCAGCCACAGAATGATGAAAGATATAGCCAAAAATTCGATTCAGTCGGCAGCTCGGCAGCAATCACATAGGTCAAAAGGCATCTCGAAGAAAACGGTGATACAGAAACACAGAAGTACGGGCCTCAGCAGCATGTCAAGAGTATGAAAGTACCGATCGAGTGGGAGCAGAAGAATTCAATCGTATGGGTTATTGAGAATCAGTACCACGTAACGGAGGTGCCGCCCCCAATAATTGCACTATATGCAGACTCGGATAGGCCGATATCATCAACGCCACACTCAGTGCACAAGTCAACGATCTCGACATTCACTCGGTGATCCCCACCTAAGAGTCACATTAGTATCGTTCACTCGGACTATGAATATGAGCAGAATTGTAGTAACGTACTGACGACCTCTACGTGTTTCTTACAGATGCTGCTTCTGTTCATTTCAGTCCAGTGAGGCACCCGTCAGACATAATCAGGATAACAAGGAAGTTGAATTCTCACTGCGATGGATTAGACAAGTCATCGCTGTCAGCCAGATAGGTGTCAGAAACAGAATATTCATGGGATCAAAAAGCACTTTACAATCTGTCGATGCTGACAGCGGCAACGCGCTGTGAGCTGTAGCTTGTAATACCACAAACGCCATTACCAGGATCATAGAGGTATGCTATTCAGTAAATCTCGTTGAGGAAACACTGGTAAGCAAGTGAAGAATACGAGCACGGACCGGTGCCTTGATTAATCTGAGCGACAGCGGAGATAATTGAGGCAGACAAGAGTAGGAAAGGCGTGGAGTACTTCATGGTACAGAGTTGAGAGGAAAAAATGAACAGCTGTATTGGAATGGTGCTAAAGCCTGAGGAATTGCCTCGTATTTATATGTTTTGACCTACCTTGTGCTCGTCAGCGAGAAATAAACAAACCTGAAAGCTATGGTCATGAGTCAAGATGGAGTTGCGATAGAACGGAGCTGCGTGTCCATCGTAAGGTTATTTTTCTGACGGTCATCGTTGCGGAGTAAGGAATACCCTTTGTAGGGCCTCGGTGCCTGGGTGTGAGTGCACGAATGGAAGCTCGATAGACATTGTACGGATCATGCACAGAAATGTCCAGAGGTACCGCGTTCACGTCAACGAGGCTCGTCTAAGAAAGGATACCACACTGCGAACAGTGCTTGACAGACGTCGGACATACGGTGAGGACTCGGTGTTCCTGCATCGCTTGACACTGACACGAGCATATGCATGTGTTGTAAAAATTTACATCAATCGACAGCTCTAACGCCGAGCGCGGGTTGAACAATTTTCGTTGACCCGTTGTGCCAATTTTGTCAAGGTAAGAACCAAAAATTGGGGAAAACAAGCTCAAGTGTCACACTGTCGCGGGCCGTCAGTATCTTTACGCACAACCTGTTGCTGCCTTGCGGAAGCCTCTTGCCGCATCAGAAAAAAGTTGAACAGAATAAGGTCAGAAGTTCGGTGGCGCTTACAATGAGGAGAATCTTTTGCCCAAGTCCACTAATTCGCATCACATTGTGAATCTACTTCTGTTCTTCACACAGGAAGCAGAAGAGCCACAACGGATAGACGGATGAATCCACGACCTACACTCCTGAAGTATAGCAGATTTTAGAGTTCTGGGTGCACTAGTGAAGGACAGCAATTCGGTTAAACCAGATTGGAACCGGATCGCAACCGCGGATTTTCAAGGCGTCTATTTATCCGTGGTTTCTGTCCGTTCGGTTACGGTTCATCCATGGTTAAAGGCCAATAAAGATGGTGTAAAATATAATGAACAGCAGTGATTAGAGGCCAGAACAGCACAAGAAATGTAAATGTCTAGGCAAATGTCCCACGTGGATAGTCTTCTAAATGCATTATGAAGTCCATGTCATTGTCCAAATCATCATCGGAGGTTGCACCCCTTGCCATTTTCCTCTCGATTATGCTAATGGCCTCCGATATGTTGGGCATCAACGAAGTACCATCCCGGGATCTGATGGCCATTTCCACCTTGAAAGTTTGAGAGGACATGTTGTGCTGTATGAAATTAACCTCACAGCGACCTTTCGAGAACGCGCGCTCGGCGTCGGTGAAGGTGGCTGTGTGTCAAAAGGATGAGTATTGCCCATAATGAAACATCTCGATGCTGTGCTTACCTGGTGCGGATAAAAAATCTGACCCCATTCTTGACAGCTTGGGATTGGGCTCCTTGAGATGGTATCAATACTTCATGTCCACCCTGTCCAGCAATCAATGCTGATGGAACTATTAGGTCATTGAGGTACATCTCAATGCTATCAGCAGGACGGACAGCTATTGGGACTTCATCATCAAGATACTGTGGACGCGACGGTACTATAGTCAGTAACCGTCATGCAACGACAAAACTCACCCTAGCTCATCCAACTGGTGGTGCCGAGGATACAGATAGGGATGCAGGTGCAGTAGGTGGGCTCGGCAAGGCAGGCAATCTCGTCTGCTGTCCAACCCCTCTGCTTGAACCATTCAATCTTTTTGTCAGAACTCATAACTTATAGATAGATGTTTTGAGTATTAATGACCATGATTACATGTTGAGATCACCTACCAATGGCTATGCGATAAATCTCGCAGTTGTCTGTGAGTAAATGGATATTGATAGTATGGGCTACTAGAGGTGTGGTCATCAAGTCATGCAAGCCATCTTAGAAGGAAAGGAGAGGGGGAAGCGATTCTAAGAGAGAAGCAGAAAATAAAATATCATAGACAACCGTGGCTGTCACCGGTAAACCATTTTATCCGTGGGCTTTAATCATATCCAAACCGTG
>QLPM01005111.1:0-18303 GCA_003314695.1 Albatrellus sp. MG142
GTACGAGCCAGTGCCAGAACCCGAGATTGAAATCGAGCCCGTGCCTTCGAACCGCACCAGCGTCGACGGCATGGACCCTGCGTTTGCTAACATCCTCCGCCGATCGTCGTCCTCCGGGTCCATCCCATACGCCCGTAGTCCCCTGCGCCAGGCCGTCGTCGCTCGCAACCTCCCCAAGCGTCGTGGGGGCGCCGCGTTCCAGGAGAACCGCCCGCCGTCGCTCGTCGGGCAGCCGGAAGCCCTCGCGGCAGAGCTGGGCATCGGAATGGCATCCGTCGCCGAGACCCTCTTTCCCCCAATCGAGACAGCGGAATTCGCATGCCAGACGGAGCCCCTCGACGAGCCGTCCGTGCCCGAACTGGAGGCTCCGCCGCCAATCCAGATCACACCCGCCGCTCCCGAGACGGTCGAGATGGGCGTGCAGGCAGACCCGGTGCCTGCGCCGGAGCCTGAGCCCGTGCCCAGGGTGGAGACGCAGATACAAACCGATCCCGAGCCGGTGCCTGAACCTGAGCCTGTCGTCATCATCATCGAGCGCGTGGAGAGGGGCATTCAGTACGAGCCCGTCGAGCCCCCCCGCGTGTATGCGCACACGGCCATGGCGACCGATCCGCAGCCCGTGCCTGAGCCGGCCCCCATACCCCAGATGGTCCAAACGGAAGTGCAGACGCGGCCGTTGGAGACGATGGAGACTCTCGTGCAGACGGAGACGCGGACGGCGGATGCGGACGTGCAGACGCTTCCACCCCCGCCGCCCGTCGTCGTGCGGACGTCCGACGTAGACATTCAGACCGGAGTCATGCTGGATGCGGACACGTCCAGTGAGGTCTCCCGCCGCGACACGCTCACACAATTCAACTGGTCCCGTGACCACAGTGGCGATTCCACGATTCGTGGTCTCGAACAAATTATCGGGGCAGAGTCGGAGGACGAGTTTGAGGACAACGCGACGGAGACGGGCATGGAGACGGACGAGGACGCGGATTACCATGACGCGCGCCAGAGCATCGTGCTCACGACCCCGACGTTCTCGCTGAACGACTACCACTCCATACAAACGTATTCTGAGGCCGGCATGTCGGATAACGAGGACAGCGGCGCGGACGACGAGAGCATCAAGGCGTCGCGCGTGCCCAGCCGGCAGCGTCTCGGCAGCAGGGCGTCCTCGACGTTTGGGCGGCCCCGCTCTATGTACATCACCGATCCCGCGCTGATGCCACAGCTCGCGTACGCGTCCAAGTCCGTGTCGACAGACCTCGTTGAGGAGCCCGCGCCGCAGCCCGCACCCGAACCTGAGCCCAAGCCCGAGCCTGAGCTGCCCAAACCAGAGCTCAAGGAGATGTCAATCCAGACGGACGTGTGGGTCCCGACGCCGCCTGCGTCGCCAGGTCCGGGCCCCTCGTTCGCGTCGCAGTCGGGCCTGTACAAAGTGCAGCAGTTCCAGTTCGTGTCTGCGCCATCGTCGCCGACCCCGCTGCCCATGTCTATGCCGGTCCTCTCCATGCCGCCATCGCCCATCGCCGCCCGCGACACCCCTACGACCATCATCCCCCGCCCGCGCACATCTCACTCTGACCGTCGACAGTCTATAGAGTCGACGCTGTCTGGAGCCGTCGAGGACACTGTCCCACGCTCGCCCCCGCGCTCGCGCATGCCGTCGGCAGTGGCGTCCGTCGACAAGACGCGTCCGCCAATGATGCTGCTCCCGCCGCCCCCTCGCCTGCCTCCACCCCCGACGAGCATGCTCCCGCCTCAATTCATACCCGAAAGGAGGGATGCGCCGCCCGGCCGTCCGTCGTCACCGCCGCCACCAGAGCTCATCCAGCGCGCCACAACACCGACATACAGTTCGTCGCTTCGGCCCGGGATCAACCTCCGCTCGCACGGCGCCAGTATGCCGCCGTCGCAGCAGAACCTGCGCCAACCGCCCTCGACGAACAGCTTCCGCTCGGCCGTTAATGCCGCGGCGTACGCCCAGACGGGGGCGCCGATGCCAGGTGGGCTCGTGGCGTTCGGCGGCCGCGAGAACGTGCGCGAGATGTCGAGCGCGTCACTGCAGTCCGATCACAGCCTGGGCTCTGGGCGCTCGTCATTGTCGTCCGAGCATCACTTCTTCAACCGCTCACAAGCGACGCATGGCGCGCCGCCGACGACACCAGGACGCGTGGCGGCCGATACTTCTGCCCGCAACGCAACTTCAACGGACCCAATGGTCATCCATGCCATCACACAGACTATGATCGGCGAGTTCCTCTACAAATACACGCGCCGCGCTATCGGGAAGGGGCACGGTGAGAAGCGACACCGCCGCTTCTTCTGGGTGCACCCGTATACCAAGACACTGTACTGGAGCTCTGCTGACCCCGGCTCGTCGAACGTCTCTGAATCGAGTGCGAAGAGCGGTGCGTCCCTGTTCTTTCGATTCTATTCACGCAAGGCGACGCGGACGCTCACCGCCGCGGTCGTTCGTGCAGCCTACATCGAGTCTGTCAGATCCGTCCTGGACCCGAACCCTATGCCCCCCGGCCTGTACCAATACAGCGTCATCGTGTCTACGCCGCAGCGCGAGATGAAGTTTACCGCGCCGACAAAGGAGCGGCACGACATCTGGCTCAGTGTAAGCTTTTCAGCGCACACGCGGCCGCCATATTTTTATTTTTATTTGCTGACGACACGGTATTGTGACAGGCTCTGAACTACCTGCTCACGAGGCCGAATGCGATGGCCGGTGCCGGAACGGGGACGTCGCCGCCGACGGCGATGAACGGGGCGGCAATGAGCCCTCGATCGGGCCAGACTGACCTGCCGGACGGGGAGCAGCAGGCGGGGCTGATGTCGAGCCCGCGGAGCTTCCGAAGCGGGCGCAGCGTAGGGAACACGAGTGGGGATTCGTGGAACATCACACCACGTGGGAAGCGCAGTCGCTCACAGCTGTCCGTCGGCGGATCCATCGGGAAGCGGTCGGGGACGCCTGCAGCGGAGTACCTGCGCTACACGGGCACGGGCACGGGCGCGGAGGTGGCGTACAGCCCGTCGCGGTCGTTCGAGCACGTGCCGGGGCGCCGTGATGAAGAGGACCTTGACTTTGAGCTGCATGATAGCTCGATGTCGGACGAGGGCTTCCCGGGGCTCGAGAACGTGCGCGCGTGCTGCGACGGGCGGCATACCGTCGGGCGGGCGGGGCATCTCCCGCACCACCACCACCATCACCACCAGCACCACCATATTCAACACCAACACCAACAACATCACCAAAAGGAGCCACAGCAGCAGCTGCAGCAGCAGCAGAATGGACACGCACGGCGGGAGCGGGAGCGGGAGCACCTGCTAGAGGAGCCGGCGCGGCCCGCGTCACCCGCGTGGTCGTTCCGCTCTCGTACCGGCAGCGCCACATCCCACGATGGGGGGCTCTTCTCTGGCAAATTGCGTTTCGGGTCGCGGCGGTCGACGAAGATGGCAGCGGCCGCCGCGGCGATGGGGTCGCAGGAGTCGTAGGATCTCGTTTGCAGGCTTTTTTTTTCTCTCCTGATTTGTCACTTGTCGCGCACACATCTTCATCTTCGGCTTGTATGTCTGTGTCTAGCCCTCCCATTCTTTCTTTTTCTTTCTTTCCTTTTTTTTGTCTCCATCGATATGCGTTTGCGCTCTCTACTCTCGTTATCGCGTCCTCTCGTCTCTCATCTTGCGTCTCTCCTTATTACCTATACCAGATTATACACACTCCTTTCCCGTCCCGTTAATCGCTCGCCGTCGTTGCCTATGATATATCTCACTTTTTTCTTCCCGATCTCAGACCCATGTATCCCGCGTAGCTACCTTGTGCGAGTACGCCGAACACTACTGTCCTTTTCTTATTATTCCAAAAAAATGTCGTTATGCCCCCCCCAGCGTCCCGTGCCCGTGCCTGGAAAAGAACGGCACAATCGCCGCTGAAACTCCCCTCCCGTACCGAGTCTGGGAAGCTCCTACCACGGGGCCCGCATGCTGGTTCCCGGAGACAGTGAGGCACCAGTCGAGATCTGCGAAGCCGCGGCAACACGTTAGACGCGGGCCGCATGCAGAAGGGGGCTTGCTCGCTCACCGCTGCGGCAATTTGTTTATGCACGAGTGACAAATCTGGCGCGCATCAAACGAAAAAAAAAAAACAAAAACAAAAACAAAAACAAAAACAAACAACAAAAAAAGTGAGTATTGGAGCGGGCGAAGGGACAGGGGATGCGGGACGCACGGTCGAGGTACGATAGCGCGGCGTTGTTGTGGTCCTCAACGAGCATGTCGCTGAACTCGATCTCCACGGCGTCCATGTTCTGACGTGCGACGAACAGCCGTGTCATGATGCCGCCGCGTGCCGCGCGCCGGTGCGCGAGGATGTTGTGCAGCTGGCGGGACAGCGGGGTCTGCAGCACCGGGAGCGCCGTCTGCGCGGAGAGGGGGGGCGTAAGCGTAAGCGCGAGGGACGGCGGCGGCGGTGGTAGGGGGGACCTGAAAGAAGGCAGGGTGCGTGGCGTACCATGTGTGGATCGATCGCGGCGACATCGTCTACGCCGAGCAGGTCGAGCAGCAGCTGCGGCGCGGCGGCCATGCCGATCCAGAGAACTTGCATGTCCTCGTTATCTGGGGAGACGTCAGTGCGCGCGGGTGGCGGGCTAAGAGGGGGCGGCGCACCAACGAGGTAGAGGCCGTGGGCCTCCATGAAGAGGTAGCTGGCACGCATGAGCGACGGGAACTGAATGCGCCCGGTTGTGGGGTCTGGCAACGCGATCTGATCGTCGAGATCGTGTATGGCGAGCAAGCGCGGGTAGAGGTGGAACATAGTACGGCGCACGCTCAGCGCGGCCAACCGGTGCGCATACAGATTGCGGACGTCCGAGGAGACGTTGCGTGCTGCACGTGGATATGATAAGGGACTACGTGAGCGACACAGCCGCGTGGGAGGCCGATAGATGGGAACCTTTGATCGGTTTGGCTTTTTGGATGGCGAGGGTGTACATGGGCAGTGATCGAAACGCTTCGGGGATGACTAACTGCACAGGGGGGAGGGATCAAACCGCGAGGGAGCGCATCAAACGAAATCACGTACTTGCGTCGACTGCGTCGAAGCCGCACAGTTCCGGCGGTAGGAATATAGGATGGCTGAGCACAACTCCGTGAGTTCTTCGCGGACGAGCGACATCTTGTATGACGGCATTCGTGAGATTGCTAAGCGCAGCACACTAGTCAGCACAACCGTTAGCCATACGGAGATGGGGTGTGAGACTTTACAGTCTCTGAGTAAGTGCGCAACCACGGTGTCCATATCTGCAAAGCGGAATACTGTTCCTGCCAGGGAGGCCACTTGCAATGCAAGATTACACGTGCGCACTCGACGCTGTCCTCGGGCCGTTGTGTATAATACCGCACATTGCAAGAAGGCATGCTGGTGTTCGTCTAAAGAACGCGTGTGGTGGAGCCGTACGGAGAATGCCTTGTCTGCGTCAAGCACACCAAACTCAATATCCGTCAGCGTGCGTTGGTAGAAGTTCCCGCAATACTTTGAGGTGCGCAGGCCTGCCCACAGACAAGTTTAGCGGACATAACATGGTGATATGTAAAAGAGCAAGAACCGTTCGAGCATCGTACCCGCAGCGCGCAGTTGTAGACGGTGGTGCGGGATACCAGGCGTCGAAGCTCGGAATTAAGCGTCACCCAGTCATACGAAGGGTTGAAACGGGGGTGGAAGAACAGTTCACCGCCGGTGACTGATGAAACGACTCCTGTGTGTCTGATAAGAACCCTGACTTCCTCGAGCCCGAGAAAGCAAAGGTGCGGGACATACCAATGGACCCTACGTCAATGTACCTAAATGGGGCAAGGAACATGCTCACACCAATGCCCTCTTCTGCCAGCTCCTCTGCTACGATTTGCCATGCAGGGTCCCGAGGAGAATAAAGCTGCAGCTCCTTATCAGTATCATAATATTTGCTTTCGTCAACTAGGGCTTTCAGTCCTCCTGGTCCGATAGTGGGTAGAACACTTTGAAAGACAACTATCTGACCACCGTGACCAGCCTGCCATGTGACAATATATTGCATAAGAATGACACTTCGTAGAAATACGATAAATGGTTTACCAGAGAGGCAAGTCCGGCTCGCAGGGCGGATCCTAGACAAGACTGGGATTGGCTAGTGTCTGCGTGCCATCGCGAAAGGCTATCCAATAGTTCTTCTATGACTTTCCTGCCGTCAACATCAGAAAGGACCTCACGAACTCGGGTACTACAACTCACTGCGATTCCTCAGGTATTACGAAAAGTCCGTCTCTTAGTGGTACAAACACTTCGTAGATGTCGGATAGAATCAATAGTCGCGCAGACTCCAAATGCGGCTGTACGTCGTTAGAGCCAGACATACACGTCCAAATGTGGGAGCATACCGATAGATCGTAGAAATGTAAACTGCTATCAAAGGTGAGAATACCAACGCTACATTCAGAGGGGAAGCATGGTGGAATTGGGGTCCCATCTGCTGCCGAGCCACCAAACAGGACTGTCCGCAGAGAAGTGCACGCAGCGTGGAGAAAACCGCTCCGAGCGCCTTCCATTGTCACGTCGAAGGCAAATAAGAAACGCATGGGCTCGGGTTTCCGTGTCGGCGTCTCGGGCGGCGGCTCGACTGCAAAGTATGATTTCGAGATTCTAGTGTTCGGATGAGGCGCCCAGTACTCTTCTGAAACTGTGAAGTCGACGGTACCCTTGTTCAACTCGGGGCGTTGCAGATGGTCTAGACGCATAAAGTTTGCATCGAGATTACAGAAGTATTCCGGAGTTACTATAGGCGCAGAATATTTCAGTCACGAGCCCTATTCAACACTGGTACGTCCATGCCAATGCCAAGGCTCCCAACAATTTTGGCTGCTGTAGATATGGCGCATTCTAGACGCATCATGGGCACGTACCTGCGGTCTCGTGACTGCATAAATTACACTTCCACCTGTTTCCACCCGCAGTCCAAGTGCACCATGGGTTAATGTACCCTCGACATAATTCGCATCGCTGAGGCCCCAAGTTGCCACAGTCGACAAGCGGAATCTCTTCTTCTCGGGGATCCAATTCGGCGAAGGGTTGTATTGCCGCGACGATGGGGATGTCTAGCTCGTCGGCAAGGCGGGAGGTACTTGGAATATTCCACGTAGAGATCCGGACGAATTTTGGAGAAGAATTGCCTTGTAGATACGGAAATCACAACAACAAGGTTGTATGCACGGACGGTCACACTGTCATTTCAAGGTCCAATAAGTAGTGGACGCACCTTGGTCAACAGCTACATAGTCGGACGTGGAAAGAGGCACTTGATTCCCAGGTAAAGTCATAAATGCTTGCTGTTCCCATTTTGCGGAGTCAGCCTCGATGGTGTCTATAGGAGAAGGGACCTGATGGGGCTCTATATGAGATCGGAGACCTGCGGAAGATATACTGAGCAAGCATCCGGAACAACTGTGAGCATGAACGGACCTTTGAGATTTTGCCCTGCGCTATGAGGCGGTTGGGGGATATGGGCACCATGGGCATACATGCTGGAGTTGAAATAGGATTTGTGAATTTCATTCAGAGCAACGGTTAGACGTAGCGGAGGGCCATGTAACAGTTGAGCGGATAGTAGGACTATATTTGGTCGGGCCAAACAACGCGGTCTAGCATGTGTGATGCAGATAATTTAGTCGCGTCTGCAATATGAGCCAAAGAAATCACTGTTAATATACCCTGCGTCTCCTTTTCATGCATCCTATATGTCGTCCTCCCGGACCTGTCAGGGAACCCCCCACAACATGACGAGCTCCTCTTTTCTCATCGACACCGCTACGGATTTCATTATTTCTATCTTTGACCGCGACTTGCAGACCACATGCTCTGCCTCTCCTGGCCACGCTCGCTCTGAACTGCCGTCTTATCAATCACAGCAGGATGACACGCGTCAGTTGGCTGATCTGATCCAACAACGTAACGAGACATCTGCTTTTGCCAGTCGCGCTGTCCAAACGTCCCCTCCTTCTATGGCCGACCAGCATCCAGTTATAGGCGATGAGGACTGGGATGGCCTGTCCAAGAAGGTCATGGACCTCACGGCTACTCTCAAGGAGAAAGATGAGAACCTTGCTCTCTACAGCCAATTCCTTGCCTCTTTGATCGAGGAGAAGGAACAGCTATCGGAACGCGCGTTGCTCGCTGAAACGGTCCTGGAGGCTTTCAAACACCAGAGTGCGACCCCCGATGGTGCTGTCAATCCTGCTGACACGTTAGTCGCTACATTGTCGTCCATGCCCTATGTACCCCCCGCCCAGCTTCTCGCTTCAGCCTTCACCGACAACGTCATTCGCGCGCAGCTCATTGCCAAAGAGGAGCAGTTCGCCACCAAGGATGACCAGCTGGCAAAACTTATCCAGCAATGTGAAGCTCATAAGAAGGAGGTTCAAGAGCTCATGACGCGGTCGGGGCAATATCAACGCAAGTTTACAGTAATGCGCAAACAGCTGAATGATGAACTGACAAAGTGCACAAACGAACTCGCGCGGTGTAAAAAGAGCCAAAAGGACAAAGACCAGAAGCTGAAGGCGGCGGACAAGGAGAAAGAATCCCGTCTGAAGGAAGAGCAGCGGAAAGTCGGCGTTCTTCAGGTCGAGCTGGAGAAGGTGAGGACCCGGTGTTCACAGCTCGAGCTTGCAAAGCTGCAAGCCCCTGCATCCAATATCATCTCGTCTGTCGACACCCCAGAGCCGTCCGCCTTCGCACCATCAAGCTCGGTCCCGAATGAGTCTGCCAGTGCCAGCGTGTCCAGAGCGGGCTCAGTTGCCAGTTCGTCGTCCCTTTCCATAACTGTGAATGGAGGTGTGGCTCCTCTTGCATGGTCAACCAGGACATTACTGATTCTGTTATAGCTTCTACTTCCGGTTCATCGACGATTGCACCACTCCAAAAACGAGTTAGACCGCCTAAGTTCGTTCTCGAGATGAGGAAACGCACGACCGAACAACAAACGAAGCAGAAAGGACAAAAGAAGGAGAAGGAGAAGGAGAAGGAGAAGGAGAAGGAGAAGGAGAAGGAGAAAAATAGTGAAGATCAAGCAGAAAATAAGAGGTGGATTGATGTCCCACCGAATGACCTACCAAAGCAACCTCCGCTTCCCATGCATCCCCCATCCCCCATACAACCTCCCACGCAACTCCCACCTCTTACGCAACCCTTACCTCCGAAGCAACACTCATCCACGAAGCAATCCTCGCCTCTCAAATCATCGTCTTCTACGGCACAACCTACACTTTCCCTCCCCGAACGATCACCCCCTAAGCAAGCTCTACCATCCCCTATGACGCAGCACACACTTCCACTTCCTGGACAATTCCCGTCTAAGAAGCAAGCTCTGCCGTCAAAGAGGCCACGAATGCGCAGGGCTTTCTCATCCGACTCTGACATCATGATCCTGGAATCTGAGCCGGAATTTGATCTTGGTACCGAGCCAGAACCTGACATTGATCTGGACGACGATATCTCCTTGCAAGAACTGCCTCGTGCCTCAGGGCCGCCATTAAATGGTACGTCCCAAGGTACGTCACTTCACCATCTAGGTGCGCCTATCCTAATATTATTTGGCTCACAATAGAAGCAACGACGGGCTCAAAGCGCACCCCGGCGTTGGTGTCGGATAACGACAACGTGCAGGACTGGCCACATAAGCGCATACGACAGTCCCACCCGTATATCACTGTATCTGCACCCGTTGCGACGGCTTCTTCAAGTTTTGGTACGCGCATAAGCCTACGTTACTGTTCAGTTCTCAACGGACTCTTTTCTACGCAGACAATAGCTTACAATCTAATAGGCATACGGCTTCATGCTCGACCACATCACGCCCAAAGGCACGCATTAAAAAAAAATCATTGACCATTCACGTTCCTCCGAAAACCCCACATTGAGAGTGATATCCCCTGTTCAGAATCATCAAAACTAATCACGTCCGTATGCGAAGTAACATACCATATGCGACAAAGCAATTTCAATGTACAAGAAATCTGGAGCGACAGCTCGCAACCCGTCGTATGCCCACGGCCTACCATCTACGTTTATATCTGCATCACCTTGCTTGCTTAAACCCACTCAATTATATATCTGCTGGTCCTCCTAATCATACTAACTGCATACCTTCGAGGATATCGTCCTCCGTAGTCCGTGCTCCCGTCCTAACTTACATATGCTTGGTTACGCCAGATATAGTCTTCTATGTTTCCAATTCCACAATTCATCACCGCTCTTGATTTCACATGTCACTGTGGATGGCGCAAGTCACGTTTTCCGAGTCTCCGTATCTCTGTTTATAGTACAGTAGATCAGCGGCACATAACACTCAACATTCTCGTGCATCATGGCGATACATACAATGATTGATCGATCCAGTGGTCATCAAACACGGAATGCTCGAGATATCTAAATGGTCAGTAATAGCAGGTAATGATATATCTGAGTCGGCGTAACGTGTATACAGGACGGTGTGATGGTCCTTCCGAAATGTTTATCTACAACACAACGAAGTGCCAGAAATTTTTGGTAGGAGACATCCGAACAAGAAAGCGGTATCGTTTTTTGTCAACATTAGTGGAATCTCTCAAACAACCTCGTCAACCTTCGAACGATGTATGCAAAAGCCCTGCCCGCCTACGTGAGCATAACATTTCACGATGAGAGTAATTGGAAGGGGGTACGCACAGGCACCACCCATTCTTTACAGCTGCAACACTGGCCCGCCCAATCGTAGTTCCCAAGCTTCGCTCCACACTTCTTGTTCGGACACGTGATTTTACCCGCAAGCTTGCCCTCCTCCAGGAAGAACTCCATCCACTTCATCTGGGCAGCCGCGTCCCAGTCAGTACCTCAACCAGAACAGACACGCACGAAGGAATGACGCAGACTCACCGGCTCAACGAAATAGCCAGAGCACTTCGGGTTTGCAAGTATCGGCGGGCTGATGCTCGCCTTGTCGCGACTGGGTTGTATTGGTGTCATGCTCACTGGCATTGGAGAACGAAGCGCAGCCAGTTTTGGATTCGCGTGCAGCTGGGCAGCCAGGTCTGAGGGATGCTGGAAGCCGTTCCTATCTGGCGATTGCACTTGCGTCTGCGCTTGTGGCGCATGTGCACTGTCCTGAGCGGGAGAGGACACGGAGATATCGTCCGCAATCATGTTAGACGCGAGAGGTTTCGAAACAGACGACGCAGCCGTGGGGTGCCCGCCGTGAGAATCAATGAACATCGCCGCTGAGGTCTCTTCGCCACTATCAGTCTTGATCGTGGACATCGCAAGCGCTGCCGATAGTCCACCGAGTACGCCAAGGCCTTCCAGCGCGGCCGGTTTGCGGGCTTTGGTGTCCGTGGCAGACCCTCCCCGTGAGCAGGTTTGCGGGCTAGACAGCAAAGACATCTCCTTCTCTTTCTCAGACGCATCATCGTCATCCTCGGTTTCTAGGGCGGACATCGACAGGGAAGCCGCAAGTCCGCCCAGTGCGCTGTTCTCCACAGACAACAGGGACGGCCGCCGTGGACGGGAGTCGTTGCCTGATCCAGAGCCAATGCGCGGTCGTGGCTGATTGACAGCACCGACAGAGGGACGCCTTGATGTGGGTGTAGAAGCGCGGCGGGACAGTGGCGCAAGTTGCTTCGACTCGTTAATGGACGGACGACGGGATGTTACAGGTGAAGATACGGACGCTGGGGTGGCTGGACCCAGGTTCCCATGGTCTAACATGTGCTCTCGAGAAGCAAGCTCCGTTCTGCGGCACAGTGTACGATGAACATTAGCGGGGTAGCACAGTGCATGCCGCGGAGATAAAAGAATGAACGCACCGACATAATCTACATCGTATGCGCCGTCGTGGCCCACCAGGAGTTGCAGGAGCAGAGTCCGTTGGCGTGCGGGGAAACTTGGCGAACATGTCTGTTCCTGGAATTGATCCGTCTCCGTCTGATCCAAAGGTCATGAGTACGCAATCACTATAGCTTGGTCGTGAAAGGCTGCGTACTAAGGATATCCTCGACCGCCCGCTCCAAATAGAACATTCTCGTCGCCTTGTTACGCCGTGAGACTTTGTAAGAAGCTTGCTGGAATATTTCCAATTGTACTAAGAAGCCGTCATTCGGTCTAGATTTGTCTGAGCATACAAGAGGTGAAGGAAATAGGATTTACATACTGTATAATGGGACGGGCCTTTTTGAGCAATTCAAGGGCAGCAGGTACATCGATGTTCTTTGCATACATGAGATATGCGGCGGCAATAGCGGCACTACGGCCTTGTGAGCGAGACTTTAGCTTTATTTCGAGGTGAAGGTGAAATTACCCACTCATTCCAGCTTGACAGTGGACAAGGACGCCCCGATCCTTCTCCAGCTCCGCTTCTATAAATGTTATAGAGGGAACAAGGTGCTGCAGAATGTCGGCCTCCGCTGTGTCATCGAGAAGAATCTGGAGCCTCGTTAAAGTCTAAGAACGATTCAAGACAGGAAGGGGCTGATCATGTGCACACTGGTAATGCCCACCTCATGTATCGAGACTCTGCCACGCATTGCGGTTAGGACGCTGCAAATATTATGAGCTTTGAGTCCTTCAACATCTTTTGAGCTTTGGATATCGCCGATCCAGAGGTTGTGAACGACCTCATCCATGTGGTTGTACTCCCCGACATTGTACATGTCGTGGCCTCTCCCGCTTCAAACTAATACAGAGATGTCGATGAGAAGCTCGACACGAGCAAAGAAATCGGCTCAAGATACGAGGGCTAGACAGATACAGCTACCTGGAACGAACTACGATTCAGCTCTACAGTGGAGCGGCAGCAGATAGCTAACGGCGGCGAGCGGGAGTGTCCTGATCCCAGATCCGGACCTCCGGAGTTGTTTGTATCCCCAAACGACCAAACAGACGAAGTTTGGCCCTGCCGCCCAGTCGCCGACTTAGATTCGAGTCGTGGAGCAGAGCCTATACTGTACAGCGGCAACTGCTACAATAATCAAGTACTTGAGCATTCGTACGCGTCTTCATACCTACGGCAACGTATTAAAAGTCCACGTCATACAAAGACTTCATTTCAATTCCTTCTTTCGTCAGGGAACGTCTCGACTCGAGATGCGTCATCCATCGTCTCAAATTTACTGATAAGCTTCGCACGCTTAAAGTGAGCTCCCGCAGAAGCCCTTTCTTCAAGCCTTGGTAGATTCACCCTGACAAACCATTGTCTATTTGTCGCTGCGTTTTTCGTCTTCGTCTGAGATCTGGTGCCGTTCACGATGCCTTTCTTATACTGTCAGATGCACTGTAACTGTGGCCATGGCCAGGCTAGTAGGCAACATTGTGACGATTGTTTCTTGACCTAGAGTCGGTTCCATAGTGGCCATGCCCGAGGATGCCGTTGGGCCTGCATCCTTTCAATCGCAGTTTCACGGACTCTCGCGTCTGCCTAGCCCACTGCTTCACCCACCCCTCGGCGAGCCTTCCCCTGTCCCATCAGACGGCAGTCCCCACACTCCCATGCGGTGTCGCGCGCTAGTCAGTCATTGCCTCAGTCGTATCGCGCACCCACAGCTTGACCAGCGTGTTATAACAACAGGGTGATCCGAAGGAATGACACAGGACAAAGATACTTCTTATTCGGGAGAGAACGACGAGCTAACTAAGTACCCATAACAAATAGGGGTTCGGTAAAGTATGGTAAATAAATGACGAACAGCAGCGGAGACAAACCGTGGTTTGCACGCGTCAGTTTGCAACTCCAACACAGCGTGCACCTAGGACACAAGACAAGCACTGCGGGTGCTTGCATTATGTTCTTGGTGCTCAGCCAATGCTTCCGCTGGCTGCCATCGCCAGTCTCTGCATGGGCACCTGCTCGCCTGTGCCTGCAGCACAGCCCGACCTTGTAACGAAGCATTCCCTATCACCCAATGCCGCTGCGCCTCTATTATTTTGCACGGTCTCTAGGTTGTTGGAATTTCAAAGGGCTCGAAGCCCGAGATATGTTTTCTTTTGCCTCACGGTCTTTCTACTTACTTGTGGATACATTACAGTACAATTCGATTTGCCATGGACTGCGCATTCGCCACATGGGCTGCGTAGTGGCCTTCTGCAGTTTGTGCCGCATTGCGCAGCGGCCGCTTTGCCTCTCGCGCGCGGCGCAGTGCCGCTTTTACTTACTGCGTACGCTTTACTGTTTTCCCTTTGCCTCATACTCTTGTCATTGTTCTCTAGAGTGTAAGTACATTACAGTGAGAGCCCACCCACCTCAGTTGTCTGCCATCTAGTGTGACGCTGAGGTGAGTGGCTCTGGTACTTTACTTATCTCTCTGTCTAACTTACATGTTACCTAGATGTACTGTCCGCCTAGGTGAATATATTCTAGTTGTCTGCTGTCTAGTGCGACGCTGAGATGTACTGTCCGTCTAGCGCACTTTGCTTAAACTCGGAGCACGCGCGCGCGCCGCTGCTCGTATATTCTTTTATTCTCTCATAGGTTGTGCCGCTCCAATCCCCTCCGCCACTCACCAACACCCTTACTTGCATGCCACACTGCACAACCATTCGCCATTTATCGTCACATCCATCAACGCGCCTCTCGCCCTCTATGTGGTAGGTCTATGCCACTGCATGCGCAAGATGCACGAAACGAGCACTGCGGGTACGCGTCTCGTACCTCACGCCGCCGCATATCCTGCGTTTTGACAAGATTCGCCCATCTTACCGCCGCCCCGACCTTCTGCGCACGATGCTCACTCCTCGCTTCCTCCGCGTCATGCCGTCTGCCGCCTGCCGCCTAACGAGTGCGCACGAAGGACCCATGAAGCCAACATCGCAGGTGGTCATTTCGTGCCCTTTCTGCACGTCCGTCGCATAGCATCGTCCGCCCCCACCACGTTACCTGTGCGCTTGCGCGAGTTTCTTGCCCAATTGGCCACGCTTGTACACCTTTCCCGCCTTTTACGCCCCACCCGCGCTCCTGTTGATACCCTCTGTATGCAAGCTCACCCGCTCGCCGTCCAACACTGCCGCCACCTCACCCATACTTCTCTCATTTATCCAATGGTGGTCACCATGCGTCCACCAAGAGCACGAAACGAGTGTGCTTTTTGCTTGTTTCGTGCCTTTTATTCGTGCACTGTGCTGCCCTGGTCCATGGCCACCTCGCATGTACCTGTGCGCCAAGCTCTTCTATAATGGCTATCTGTCGCCGCCGCCGTCTATAGTTACCTACATACCATACACAAAAGGTACGAAACGAGTTCTAAACATTTGTTTCGCGCCGTCCGCACAGATACCTGCTCTCTGGCTGCTGGGCACAACTCGACGGTAGGTATCTCAAACTCATGCCAATCGCCGCCATCACATCACTCATCATCGAGCTTCTCGCTCTCTCTCTATACTATAGCCCAACGCCACTGCTGGCTTTCTTGCCCGCTATTCCTCGCCAGCCTGAGCCACCTTCGTGGGCCCTTCCTGCATTTTGACCCCCCCCTCCTAGCGCGCGTTTATGCTTGGTGTACGTACTCACCCTCTTGCTCTGTCAGATGCTGCCGCCCCATCGTCACGTCTTGACATACCTCTTGCCAGTCGAATGGCTGTCCTCACCCATCTGTGCACGCACGATCCCTTTTCTGCCGTCTACGCTGCGCACTCGTACATCCATGCCTTCAATGGACGCTTGCATATGTCCGATCCTTCCACCACCTGTCACTAGCCCATGTCCGTTGCCGCCTCACCCGCTGCCATTTTTTAAAGCCATTATTGTTTATTGGGGCAAAACCCGCTCCATGCAAGACATACCCGGTACATTGGAGCGTCGCCCCCTGCCCGCCTGGGTGCGTAGCTAGTAGGGCCCACCACCTGTCACATGAACTTGTATCTTGGCGTCGCAAACGGAACATGCAACTGCGGGATAATATCTAATTAGTCGGCGAAAATTGCTCTGAAACTTCAGGGCCCTGACAACCATGGATTTGTGAAACTGCACTCCCCGAGTGATTGTCATTCTCGTCGAAGATTCGAATGCTCTAGCTCACTTTCCGCGATGCTATCGGCTTCTCCAACTAGCTGATGCCAGTGGAGAAAGAATGTTTGGGTAGGTTTGATTACTCTACACTGGCGTTATGCAATGCATAGGTAGATAATATGGTGAGTTTACCTCGCTCTGAACCATCATTAAATCTCACCTTGGGATCACTGAATACAGTGAATGGAGCCAGGGAACTGACTCCAACCACCTGTGGCACCACTAGCCTGAGTACTACTGTTGCCAGGTGTAAGCTCTGTTGGAGTGGCAAACTGGCGCATGTACGCGTACACATGGTTTGTTACCGTACGTTGTTATTTGTCTTCAGCCGCACGCTGCGGATTTGTCAGTACTATACAGTTCCAAACCTTCTTTCGTTGATCTCTAGTGCAGAGATGCCTTCCCTCAGTCATTCTGGATATGCTTGACTGAGGTGAGATAACTGTCATTACTGTTATGTTATTGTTGCTTATAGTTACTACAGGCTGTGCTAGGTAACTAATAATATAGTCATTCTGGATATGCTTGACTGAGGCTGTGCTAGGCATCTTTTCATGGTAGTAGCAACCTGGGATCCACGACGGGATTTACAACAAGCTCCTGCTACAAATTGATTCAAAGTCTCGATTCGCCTTAGTCTCATTCTTAATATAGCTATAGTCGAGTGAACGTGTTGGTTATAGCTAGTGTTGCCGTGAACTGAGTTGAAGTGAATTGAAGTAATGTTTGATTTTCACTTCGTGCCAGTTTGCCTTCGTGAATTGAACTACGGTGGGGTTTGCGAACATCACAAAAAGCGCACGCAGGTTGTATCACTTGTAAGCAAGTACACGGCTCCGCCACGCTTGCAATGGCAATCGAGATCGGACCTGGTTGGGAGAGTCTTGTGATTGAATACGCAATTGGACCAGGTCACAACTGTTTGGAAATATTGCATAGGGTCAGACGTAAATAGCAACTGATACACAACATTCTAATTCGATTGGAACATAATTTTGACTTGGATGCAAAGTAGTGGGAACTGATCCCAAGAATCTCGACTCAGAGTTGACTTGGCTTACGTGCGCGTGAAACGAGAGCCTGCTTCAACGTCAACTTAAACCTCAACCCACTACAGTTTCCGCCCTGCTCAGGCTGCACCCCCCACTTCATGCTCCAGTTCTTCAACATTTTTCTTCCTCAACTGTTAGCATTCCATCAGAAATCCTGCCAGAGACTCTCCTTGGGCATGTTTCACTTGTGCAGTACTTGTTTTCTATGTGCGGAGGTACTGGCGTGATCACCACAAGTGCAATTGCCACTGCAGCAGCAATCTGCATGTTGTTTGCAGTGCTTGTGGGTTCAACTCCTGGTATGTTGAGCATGGTAGTATGTGGCCTGTGGGATCCAGTACTGATTGAACAATTGGTGTTTTTTTTTTGGTATCTCATTTATCTCAACCCAAATTCAAATTATTGATGCACATGACCCAGACTCAGGCATCTGTTCTGACCTAGAAAATTATCATTTCATTGTGACCCGGACTCTTGGCATCCATTTTGACCTAGAAAATTATCATTTTATCATGGCTCGGACTCGGGCATCCGTTTTGACCTAAAAAATTATCATTTCACCACCTCGAGCCTGCCAGTGAGTGTAGCCTCTTCTTTCCTGCTGCAGTTAGTACATCTACCATCAACTCACCCCGCCATGCCACAGTATCGATGTTTTACGAAGTTCGATACTTCAATATGCATAAGAAACACTGTCCTGTTGTGCGAGACAGTGCAAAAAGAGTTATGTGCCTTATTCAACAGCCCGAGATGGCTCCCCAGCCTGCTCTAAAGTGCCCTTGCACAGTCCCTGATTTCAACTCGGTAAGATGAATCCAACTTGTATGCTTGATTGTTCTTATTTCTATTTGGATAGTTTGCCTCTTCAAGTTCCTCATTAAATATGCTCGACATGGAACACATTCCTGATGTGGATGATATCACCCCAGATCCTGCTGTCACCACCACATGTGCTGGATGGAGGACTTGTTGTACCTGGCATGTGGGAGATGTCATACCTGAAGAACCAGGAAATGAGCTGGAAGATGAACCTCTTGATGAACCCCACCCCTATCTGGTGTTACAATTTTCTTTTCTTACTTCCTTACTTCCTCTTTCGCTATCCCGGATATCTTTGGACTTACTGTACATTCTGATCCATGTTTACTTGGAGATCCCCCTGTCAGGGTATAGGGTATTGGACTTGTTTCACCTTA
>QLPM01005161.1:0-23245 GCA_003314695.1 Albatrellus sp. MG142
GCCAGTCCCGCGGGGCGCCTGCGGGGCCCGAGAGGCAGAGCGTGAGTGTGTGCAGCGCGGGCGAGCGCTGTAGGATGCGCATAAAGGTGTTGAATGCCGGGCGCACGTCGTGCGCGTGGTACGCGAGCTCCAGGTCCTCCAGCCCCTCCAGAAACGCGCATCCGTCCCAGTCGACATGCACGCCCCACAGCGCGACGTGCGTGAGCTGCGGTGCGCGCCCACCGAACGGGATGAGCGGCACGCGGAGGTGTGCGGGCTGGAACGTCGCGTAGTCGTCGCAGTCCTCGTAGTGGTACAGCTGCAGCACCTCGAGCTGCGCGGCCTCGCCCGCGCCCGCGAGCGCGCGCAGCGTGTGGTACATGATTTGGTAGTCATTGACCATGAATTCGAATATGCGCCAGCGCCCGACGTGGGGCAGGATCAGATTGCGGATCGTCTCGAGGTCGGAGGGTGTGTACGGGATCCCCGTCGATGTGTGCGCCTTGTCCTGCGACAGGTTGCGATGAGATGTCCGCCGTCGCCCGCCGCCCGCGTCCGCAGGGCTCGCCGTGTTGCCGCCATTGTCACCGTCGCCGCCTTCGTCCCCCTCTCCGCCGCCATCTTCGTCTTCAGAATCGGACGGCAGGGTGCAGTCGATATCGATGTCAAGCGGGCACCCCTGGGAGCGCTCGAGCCACACGCGCGACTTCTCGAACGGCGCGCCCTCTGCAAAGTTGAGCCGCGTCCAGAGCGACGGGGTCGTGATCGCGACCTCGCGCCAGCGCTTGCAGACGTGTGACACGAGCACCTGGAACGCTGTCGGGAGGCCCTCCTCCGCGTCGCTGTCTTCGCTCTCATCGACTCCAGCGATATCGTCCCCGTCCTCGTCTTCGTCCTCGTTGCTCGCGTCGGTCCCCAACACGAATATACAGGACAGCAACTCGTTCGGGAGCTTGTTGATCGGACAGCGCGGAGAGGGATAGGACATCGCTCTGCTGCCGGTGCTGGGGCTAGGCTGAAGTATGGACAACGTAACGACTTACGTGGGCGTCCACGACCCAGCTTTTGTATGTCCCTGTAGTCGGAGTGCGGTCGGCGCAGCAAACAACGCGGAAGAAACAAGGTACTAGTAGCTCGGGCGCGACGGGCACAACCACAAAAGGAAACCGAGTCTTACCTAATCAGCGCTGGGTTGCCTCGCGCTGCCCAGAAGCGATTCATCTCGTCCCTTGCTTGATTGTCGGATGGACTCTGACGGTCAGGAGGACTTGTCTACTCCACCCATCCGGAGCGAACATAGGTCTCCTTCAGTAGAACAAGGATGCTGGCAACGAGACCAAGCTGGAGCCAACGCAGGATGAAGCCACATGGCTGTTTGCCGTACTACCCTATGACGTACCATCTGCGGAATATGTGAGATTACGTGATCTTCGATTGACCAGCCTCCTCTTTTTACCGGCTAGCGACCAGCCCTGTGTATATCAATCAATGGCACCCCTGCCCCTTTTTTTCGTGGGTATCTCCGAGCTAGTCCCACGATTTTCAGCTTACCCCTTTGAAGATCTATTTGGCGGCCGTGCCCTGTGTACATATGATCGAGGAGGTCGATACCGCCGGCAGGATTCGACCAAGCCAGGCCGCCAAATACTACACTGCTTCACATTCCAGGTAGCTGTCAGAATAATCCATCTGACGTGTATGTTGGCAGGAATGCCACAAGAGTCACGAGGTAACGTAGCAGAAATGAGATAGAGAGTTCTCATCACGAGGATGAGCTGTAGCCTCTCATTTGCTGGGGTATAGATACGCGTCCTCTAGATGTAGCACTCGCTCCAACATGTCCATCGCCCTCATAACACCTTCCTAGGAACCCTAGGACCGTGAGTAATCCCACCCTTGCAGCTCACAGTTAGCTATCTGCGGGGCCGCGGGGCCTGACGCGTGGACCCGCCAACTACTAGCACTTGATATAGCTTCCAGTTCGACCACCACACAGCCCCCGCGCGCATCGCGCGCGTTACATAGAACACTTGCCGAAAGGTGCTTTTTTGAATGGCTGTGCTGTCCGAACACGCAAGACTACGTCTTAGGCCTTGTGCGGTACTGGTGCTGGGTCACTCGTGACAATCTGAAGTTCCTCCGCTGATGCGGCATAGCTTCTCTTTGCCCACTGCGCGTCACGACAGTTCTGACACGAAAGTGCAGCTCTACGAAAACGATGTCGAAGGCCACAATGATACTCAGCAACTGCCCGTCGTGATTTCTGCGGTCACGGACATTCTCCTCGACAAACCTTTTGTCTGTTGTCTGCGCAATACTGGGAGTGTGCGTGCCCTTGTGGTCAGTGCACCTTGATAATTATTGGAAGAAGAGTATTGGACGTCATCGCAGCTGACTAGACACTTCTCGGGTCCCACCCCAACGATCTTTTCTATCTCTAAGGGCTGGCATCTAAGATATGCTGTATCTGGGGCGTGGTACTATCTCTCCAAAGACAACATACGAGCCGCCTCCCTTCTGCTTCACACATCCTCTCTGCGTTTATGGCGTCAATGATGCTCGCTTCCTTTTGCACACCTGTGTCACAGCATGCTGGTACCACCTGCCGTCTATGAAGGCAGTCGATTGTGCATCTGGCGCCGCAGGGTTGCAGCCACGGCACCAGCAGGTAGCATGACACGCGAGTTGACGCTCCAAGTCAAGCTCTCCTCAGGTGTGATCGCGACATGCGTGAACGGGAGCCTACACGGGCTCACGGAGCAAGTGCACCTGACGAGTGCATCCGCCTCTAGGCATCTTGCGTGTTCAATACGTGCTCCAGAGTTATAATAACTGTGTAGACGATAATGCGTGGCAGTCATCGCGATCGGGCACCATTCGTCCCTCTCGACACTTATCCGCGTCCCGCGCTGAATGTCTTCATCGCCACGTCGCCGTGGTCGTGCTCAGCATCTTCCCGTCACGACCGCAATCGTCATCCTCCTGTGCATCGAGGCGCTGCCTATGGTAGACGCGAACCACCACTCCGAAGCAGTCATCATCTCACACATAGTATCACAAGTTGGATTTGGGCTGACTCCAGGGTTGTGTACTCATACGTAGCATGGAACTCGGCAGTAGACCTTGTCTCTTTACAGCAGTCACTGACGACGTCTCCAACAGATCCGTTTTATGATTTCCATGACGACCCGTGTCTCATCCTCGACCCTTAAGACCTCGGCGCTTTCGGGCAAGTGCCCGGATGTGGCCTCTATCTTCTCCAAATTGCCGAAAACGCCTCTGCGGCCATGTCGACTGCTCCTCCGTCTTAGGAACAAACCGTGAGCTTTAGGTCCCCATGCTCATTCTCCGAGTAAGGACACTGAGTCAGCATATGCGTCAGATATTGCAGATGTTGGGACAAATCACGCGGAAGATAGGCACTTTCTGAAACTGTGCGTCGGTGTATTCATGCCAAGATGTCTCCCAAGCGTACTCAGAGGCGTATTCGTGTGCCATATCTTCGTAGTTTGGGGGTTGGCGCGTCGCTCTCCAAACACCACCCTGCAATTATTCTTTTTTTGCATAGCGTCAGTTCAGGCTTGCTTATGTACTGAAGGGTGAAATTTTCCACCCGCTGCTTTCACATAAGCGATGGGCGACACATCCCATGCGCCGCCTTCGGACCGCCTGGCTTGGGGTACTGTACGCAACTGTCGTGGTATGCTCGGCTTACGCAGCCGTCTTAGTTGCAGTGCCTTGAGTTGCGCCGCCTCGCCCATGCCCGCGAGCACCCTGACCTGAGTGTACAGCGCATGATTTAGTAGTCGTTGGTCATATCATCATGGATTCGAATATGTGCCAGTATCCAATGTATGAAACTTGAGCTATCGAATTTCAGTCGGTGTGGGAGGGATGCCCACTGCCCAGTAACGCGTGTTCGCCGTTACAGTATTCTTCTGCTCACAGGCACCCACTACAACACACCATTATCTTTACCAATAACGCATCAGCGTCAGATATGTGATCTTGAGGTACAGATGTTGATATGTGTCTACTCTGGGAGACTAGCCGTAGTGCCACGATTCATGTCATTAACAGCGTGTCGACCACTGGCAGTCCTACTGTCATCTTGAGTGTCTAAAATCCCAACAACTTGTTTGCACCACCGCCGCTTTTCCAGCACCGATCAGGTCTGTGGTGAGTGACGGGATCTTCGTTTCCTGGACATCGAATCTTGTTCAAAACGTAAATCCGTCGTCTGCTTGAAATGTTTAATCATTCCATGGAATTTGTACCAGTAGACATGGTCCAGCAGAGGCCGGTTCCCAATCCTACTCTCTGGCATCGTCCTGATGATGTTCTTTGTAGTTTTGAGGCGTGGTTGGTCTTTCTGAAGACCAGGCTCCTGAACATTGATGGCGTGTCAGCGTCGAAAGGATGGTCGACGACTGATCTGGCACTGAAGAAACTGGACGCGGAAATCCAGGCTTTGCACATCGCTCGTGCAGCCCTTCACTAACGGCAGAAAGCCATCCTACCCGTTTTCAAATTAGCCCCGACAGTCCTTGCGCACATTTTTTCAATTCTTGTGTGACGATCATCTAGGACAGACAGTCTACACGCCACATTGCATCCAAGTGACGCACGTCTGAATGCTCCTCGACTTTGGCACAGCATCCCCGATGGGCCACTCCACTGGACAAAGGAAATCATGCGCCGCTCCCGGGGCATACCCCCACTGAGCACTCGCCTCGGCAAATTCGGAACTGATGACCATCGATTTAATAGCCAATCTCTCTCCCAGATTCTGCAGCAACATCATTGCTTTCGAGAGCTATCCATTGCTCAAACTGTCTTTCCGAATGCAGAACTGGATGGGGAGCTGTATGGTCAACTCTGCAGTTGTCTTACAGAGGCAGCCCCTGCCCTGGAGACGCTGGCCCTGCAAGGTGAACTTCCAGGCAATTAGAAGTCGACCAGTCCATGTTATTCTCTGGTATAGCGCCAAACCTTACATTTTGCCATGTGTTTTAGTCCTGGGCAGTTCCCTACTTCAAGAACCTGATCTCCTTGACGGCACTTTTCGACCATCTACCTACTATATCTCAACTTCTGGACATGCTGGAGCCAATTACTAAATTTGAAAACCTCTCTCTTATCGGAGTCTTCTCCATATGAAGATGTTCAAGCGACAAGCCGTTGTGTCCAGCTCAAATTATTCCGGCAATTTCAGCACGGTACTCTTCAAGAGGCTTTCTGTCTTTGATGGGTCAATGTCGAGATGCCTGTGAACGTGTGCACTGATCGGTATGATAAGGAGTACGACTGTTTCAATCTTCAATCATTCCTTGCATCTCGAATGGCCACTGAATGGGCAAACTCGAATCGGGCCATCGCAATCTCCATGATTGATGAAGACATTTTCATTGATTGCTGGGATAACTGTCGTGTTAGCGGACCAGAGATTGGTTCGAAGTTTTCAGATCAGCAAAAGATAGCAGTACAAATCAATGTCCGGAAGGGGGAACAGGACAACGTGTGCGTATTTTCTTTCGTATTCGCATAGTACTCTCTTCTTTCTGTGCTGTCGTTGCCACCGCATGCTGTCCCTCTTGCCCTGCAACCCCGGCCGCTGTACACACTGCTGCAAGACGAGCATGCAGGGTATTCGTCTTGTAGCTATTATGTGCATGCTACCCCTCCCTCCCTGCTGGCCCCACCGCTGCACATAACAGACCACCACTGCCGCCATCGCCGTCTCCGTCACCATCCAACTGCGACAACACAAGCTTCCTGCCCTGCTGCACGCGAGTCTCGAATGTTGTGCGCCCGAAGATCACGTACATTAGCACCATGCAATGAATGCTGCCCAGCCAGTCACTGTAGCATGTCCCTCTCCACCCACAATGTTTATATGATGTACGTGCGTCCCTTCGGCTTTATTTGAACCCCTGATACCACCCAACTCTGAAGTGCCCACAGATGCGCACCTTACATATCAGTTAAGAGGCTACGTATGATGTTTACTAATGCAATTATGCCTGTGTGGCTACAAAGCCCTAACATCAAGCATAATCACTTGTTCTTGTTCTTTGGCCTCCTAAGCCGTGATCTGAAAGAGCATGAGTTTGCAAGTCAAGTGTGAGATTCCCGTACGTTCTGCAAGCAAGGTCTTTGCCGACGACGACGCTCCCAAATTCTATGTTGCCACCACTGAATCTAAACAACATCGTATGAGAGCTAAAGGCTTCTTGAGGCTCACAAGCCTCAGAGTTTGGGCGGAAGTCCAAGTCCAGGCCATTAGTTCGAAGAGAGCGGGACTACAGAGTGACTATGACTTCGTTGGTCTTACGAAACTGTAGCAACGTCATCGCAAACTCTGTAGGTTTAGCGACAGGTCCCACTGTCCCAGGCCTGGCATCATCCCTCGCAACATATATATCCTCTGTGTTTACTCCACACATTACCGCAAGATGGCAGCATGCCTTCGATTTACTCGTAGGGTTTGTGCAGCCTGTTTTACGTTCCTTATTCTGCTTACATTATGGAGGTGAGTACAGGTCTGGAAGTCGTTTATCGTGAACCAAGGCACGTGTAACATCCAACATGACAGGCTTAGACGTTGGATTTACTGTCTACAGGTCATGATGCAAAGTGCTTTCCAAATGTGCGAACAAAGCCCGAATACTGTTTAAAGCGCCGTCAGGTTGCTTATTGTCCAGTCATAGCTGAATATCCATACTGCACGACCTGGGTTTGTTGAAGCTTCATTAAAGATTGAACCATACAACTGTGAGTATAGGGTTAGAAGCGCCCAGAACGCGCGGAATCACTATCACTGAGTAGCATTACTCACCACATCTTTCAAGTGAACAGAGTTGGAGTAAGTACGGAAGGCTTTCATCGCTTCGAGGCTCATGAGTTGGTTGTGCAGACGGTGCACGGAGGCCTGATCTCGTCTCTGACTGACACATTGGGGTCGCTTGCAGTCGCGACAAAGGGGCAGTACATGACCGGCGTTTCCACCGATATTGGGACTACTTTTGTCAGGCCTGCAGGTCGGACCGGCGAAGTTCTGTACATGAAGGGTATTCTGACTGGCATGGGTGTGTATCATGATTTGTTGTTCGCCATTGTCGCTGCATCTTGTTGCAGGAAAGTCCCTTGCATATACCAGGGTTGATTTCACGAATGCGGCTGGGGAATTGGTGGCCTACGGCAGTGAGCCTATTGCTTGCACTGTTGCATGAAGACCGAGCCTCACTCGCAAAACTTTTCTAGCTCACACGAAGTTCGTCGGTAGATCGATAGGACATGAAGACAATGTTAAGTTTTCTGAAGATGGCGAGAAGGTGGTGGAGGGAAAGGACATCGATTAGATTCTATGTAGACATGGTTTATAGACGAAAGATCAAGTCAGCTTATCTTCACAGGCCGTATACTACGTGCATGTCGCTGCTTCAATGCTTGCAGCCACGTGCATGACGCGACATGCATCGTCAGCGAGCTAAATCCTCATTCTCCTCAACACACTACCGACATTCACCGTCCTCATGGACGAATCAGAGTCTCGTCTCTTCTCATCGAGCTCAAATCGCCTTTCACGCCTGCGCACGTTCTCAACGGCCTCTCAAGGTTCACTGGGGCACGGAACCAGCAGCAGGCTCCCCAGTGGTCGTCTTCGATCTTCCATTCACCGACCGTCGTCCTCCGGTGCAGAGTGAGTTCCTTTCTACCACCCCAACATCTTGCAGAATCTCAGCTTGCAAGACGAGGTCAGCTCGCACCACGAGCGCGAGATTGTTGCACCCGTTCCACGTCGGCACAACGCGTTGCAGATTCCCGATTTGCAGTCACCACAATGGGCTCACTCGTCCCCACCATCGTCATCTCGTGCTGTGTCTCCCACCTCGTCCGTGCATTCGACGTCTACAGCAGCGAGTAGACCACACCCACTAAGCTTTAGCGCACTCATGAAGACGTATCCACACGCCAGGAAGGTCATTGGGCGCGAAGAGGGAGAGACTCCGGAACCTGTGGGAATGGGGAGACGCTGGATAAAGTGGATGCATCACCATGGGATGAAGGCGTGGGTGGTCCCAAGCGCTCTCCTTGGTTCGGTGTTAGTGAAGTGGTGTATCGGGCTGGGGTCGTACTCAGGTAAGTCGTTGCATGAAATGTAGGGTTTTGCTGAATCAATCTCAGGATACAATACTCCGCCCATGTTTGGAGACTATGAAGCCCAGCGGCATTGGATGGAATTAACCATTCACCTTCCTGTACAACAATGGTACACATATGATCTGCAATATTGGGGGCTTGATTATCCACCATTGACGGCATACATATCCTGGCTTTGCGGACTTGTGTGAGTACGAAATGGACTTAGCTACATGTGGTGACTGACATATGCACAGTGGTTCTTGGGTCAATGTTTCTTGGTTCGCCCTAGGCACTTCCCGCGGAATTGAGTCGACGGGCAGCAAACTATTCATGCGGACAACAGTTCTCGCTCTCGATCACTTAGTGTATGTACCTGCATTGTTGTTATTCATACGGACGTGGCATGCCAGCAGGTCGCGGCGCACACAGGTACGTCCCAAATTAAGCTGTCAATGAGAACGTCGGATAATTGCATTGAAGAGTCTGGCTCTTCTCACACTACTTCTTCAACCCTCATTACTCCTCATTGACTTCGGACACTTCCAATATAATTCTGTCATGCTTGGTTTGTGCCGTTTGTTACTTTTTGGTCGTTCCTTCATGACATGATTGCCATCTAGGATTTACTTTACTCTCGATCAATTTTTTCATGTCAGGACAGGATCTCTTAGGTGCCGTCTGCTTTGTGCTCAGTCTAGGGTTCAAGCAAATGGCGTTGTACTACGCGCCTGCTGTTGGCTCATACCTAATTGGAAAATGCCTCTACCTCGGTCCAAAAGAAGGGTGAGACTACCGTTGTATTCATGTTTGCCTTCTAATCTGATGTACCTTATATAGACCACGCTTATTTCTTCGACTTGCGTTTGTCACTGTGACCTCGTTCATATTACTTTTCCTCCCATTCCTCCCACCCCTCGCACCTCTCAGTGCCATATTTCATCCCATAACGCGCATTTTCCCCTTTGATCGAGGCATTTTCGAGGATAAGGTAGCAAACTTCTGGTGCGCATCTAACGTGGTCATGAAGTGGAAGTTGTGGGCGTCACGGAGTGCTCTGGTACGGTTGTCGACATTGCTCACAGCCGGTGGTTTCTTGCCTGCTACTGTTGCTCCGATACGAGCGTGGCTCAGTTTGAAAGACGAACCCTCAAAAGGAAAGGAAAAACACGAGGATTTATTGGCAGGCGTGCCGCAGGTCATGCAGCCCGTTCTGCTTCACGCTCTCTTGACCAGCGCGATGTCGTTCTTCCTGTTTTCGTTCCAGGTCCACGAGAAGACAATTCTGCTTCCCCTCATGCCGTTGACTCTTCTTCTGCCTGTCGCCCCTCCGGACTCATCTGTCTTCAAAATCGGTGTCCTAGCTAACAACGTAGGTGTCTTCAGGTATGTCAAAAAGTACCCTCTGCCGAGTTCATGTAAGGAAATGGACTCACTTCTCGACAGCATGTGGCCTCTGCTGCGAAGGGACGGACAGGCCATTCCCTATATTGCTCTAACTTTGCTCTGGAATCGGCTCATCGGATATAACCCACTCCACCTGCATAATGCCGATGTTGTAGATTTTCTCTCTCTGGTTTGCCCCCCTAATTTGTCTACCCGATGTGCTGCACTCAATGGCATATTTAGATGGTCTACGCGGCATGCTGTGCCTTACACATTCTCGAGATGCTTTTCTTCCCGCCGGCGCGATACCCTGACCTGTACCCGATACTCAATGTTCTCATCAGCACACCTGTGTTCATCCTAACATGGCTCTGGAGCATCAAGTCACTCATTCAGGCGAGGTGGGCAGTCGGGAGTTTGGGACTCGCTAGCCGTGATCGGAAAGTGTCCGTCACAAGTGAAAGAAGCCATAAGGAGCCGCCGACACAAGCATCTGAGGACGACAGCCACGTCCTGAGCACGAGCGTCCCGACACGGGGGCTCGGTCGTAGCGGGGTCTTCCGAGCACAATCTTCGGCATACTCAGGACGACAGAGGCCGTTATGGGTGAGGGCTGGGAGTGTGGGTAGAGAGATTGGTTCGCCCTTGGAATAGAGACTCATTATAAGACTGCCACCGTCTGACGGGAATTCAAAATACCTTGTTGGTGACGCTGGCGTGTCTCGTCTTGCGACTGAGATTTGTTGATAAGTATGAGACAATATATTTTAAAACTTACATGCTCAAGCCAATGATATAAAATGTAGATGTAGACAGAAAGCAAGTCGCGGACCCGAAAGAAATGAGATAGAGACCATGACAGGAAAGACAAGGCCATGCCATTCTTCAACTTTTCTCTTTCTTTTTCTCCTTTTCTTTCTTCTCTTTCTTCTCTTTCTTGCCCTTCTTATCATCCTTGCTCTTGTATTGTTGATCAACATCAGTTATAACAATCGTGCAGTGTGAAAGATTTACCTTTGCAGCCTCTTTTGCCTTGTGCTCCTTTTTCTCTTTCTTCAGCGCTTTCTTTTCCTCTTTCGACAGCTTCACCTTCTTCACAATGTCATCTTCCTCATCAACATCCATACTATCATCCTTCCGCTTCCTCTTTTTATCCTTCGAGGAAACCGTCGCTTCAATTAGAGGCAAAGCTGGCTCCTGCTCTCCCATCTCTACATCGTCCTCGTCCTCATTCTCCAGTGCAAGTTGCTCCAACACCTTCCGCATGACATCTGCGTTCTTTGACGGAGCGTCTCCATCCTGGAAGAAGATCAACCGTTCTTCGACCTGCTGTCGGAGGGCCTCGCCAAACTTGGCCGTTGGCGTGTCTAATCACGCAGATGTCGTGAATTTAAGCTAGCGAGCGAATGGTGGTCGTTCCGACACTCACCTGAATAACAGTCTATTCGTGAGGCAATGGAACATTTGTTGGCGAGGAAACGGGAAATGCGACCTTTGTGCTTAGGAGAAGCGCGGCCAATGAAGGAGGAATGATAGATGAGGCCATACTACGCATATGTACAACGTAAGAGACGTTTAATAACAGTCAGCGCGACGACACACCTTTGGCGTGTTGCCCTTGGTTTTGAGTGCCCGGAAGAGCGCCTTCTCAGCTCCCAAAATCTGAACCGTGCTTGCAGGATATTTGCTCAGGTTCGTTAAGCTGCCGGCATGGCTGATCAATCGCGCTCCTATACGTTCTCCCAGCAATGCAGTCAAACTAGGCGCGACGAGATTCATCTTCTCGGAAAGATATGACGTGAGCGACTTGCGGTACTCGGCGAGGGAAACAACGCGTGTCGCGAATGCCGAAATATTCAGCATGTCGATGTCGGAGAGGACAGAGCCCATCGAACCGTGGGCCGCGTCAAGGATGTTTTGCGCCCGTGTCGTGTCGTCGTCGAGAATCGCAGCTAGCTCGGGCAGCTGCTCCTTCATCAAACTCTCCTTCGGGCCGATGAACTGCGCGGCACGCGCATACTGGTAGTTGTCGGGCACAATTTTGACGAGTTCTGGGAAATGGTAGCCGTACCATTCTCGTATCCGCATCGAGAAAAGGTTGACGTCTTTATCGAGCTGATCGAGAAGGGCGATAGCCTGAATGATCATGTTGTCTATCCGGTTGACGTTGAACTTCAGCTTTGCACGCGAATACGAGTGACCCAATCCGAGCTGAGCTTTTGTCAGGTCATCAGCCTGTAGACCTTTTAACAGTTTCGCTGCGTGAAGGCGGACACCACGCAGTAGCTCTGCCGTGGATTCGGAAGCGTTACATTGAAAGTCTAGAGCAGCCTTTATGGAATTTCCGAGGATGGCATCAGAGACACCGAGGACGACTGGTGACTTTTTCGACGGCCTGGACAGGTTGAGTTCAAGGAGAGACTTTAAGTCCTCATTCACGATGCCTTCAATTCATCTCAATCAATGTAAAAATGAATAGCTTATGTTCTCTAACCTTCTGAGATGTCGTTGGCATTTTCCAATGCGTGCCCTGCGCTCTTAAACGGCGAAAAGCTCACCAAAGACACCATTTTTCCGAATTTTGCCAGGTCCTGCATTGATGCCTGGACCGCGGCAGTCATAGCCCCAACCTCCTCCTTGAGCTTAACTTCAAAAATGGCATAGCCCGACGCGGATTCGAAAAGTAAGTGAGTCGCCATCGTTAGGATATACGCTGCCGCCCACAATGACCGATCTCAAACAACAAACTTTTGGAATGGGAATTGCCGGTTTTTTAAACTCAGCCACACCTCGCTACAGTGCGCGAAGCACTAAATCAACCTCTCAAAAATGTTCAACACGGATTTGCTACTACTTCCCCCGTCACTTTTAGTGGAAGTACGCGGAAATGAATCAAATTCATGCCTAATAAATTATCTATTGATCATATTTTCTGAAATCTAAAATTTAAAAAATATCATCCCAGAAATTGAAAGAGCACCTCAAAACCATGTATTTCTCACTAATGGAGGCTGCCACGTACTGTAAGCATATTTTTATAGCATATTAAGGCCTGTGAAAGTTCATGACACCATACTGGCAATAATACCACTCGGCAGCCCAATGCAGCAGTGTGAGCTGTATTTCTTGACAGCAAACACTGAATATAATGTGTGCAAGGCAACAATTGACTCGGCTGCCTCTGTCCCACTTTTACTCTCATTGGCTTCAATCTCGTCGCTGGAGTCAATGTAGACAGAGCCTTCGTCAGATTCAATTGGGATGAAGACAGGAGTAAATATCTATTGGCCAAATTGATGTTTTGATTGAGCTTGTGCAGATCGCTTTGGAGGTCAAGACATTTTTTCAAGTGGTAAATAGCCAGTGGACAAGCATTCAGGTGCAATAAAAAAAATTGGCCAGCCAAAATTGAAACATCACACAAAAAATTACCAAATTTGGAAACAAGGCATATTCTACCCTATTTCTGTCCTATCTGTCCTAGAAAAGCGGTTTAGATGCTAGAGGATAGCTGTAGAGGTCGATTTTATGCTTCGCACACTGTAGTACCAAAGTACCTGCGCAGTGTCATATGGACTCACGCTGTGGACGAACACCGCACGGCACTGGTCAGCGCCTCAGGGCCCATTGCGAGAAGGATTGATAATCGGTAGCATCAAGCTCATGGATAGAACTCGTAAACATCATCTTATGGTGGAATATAGTACAACAAAAACAGTTTTACAACAGCTCCTAACTCACTACCGACACGAGTCTCATCGCATACATGTGAGTGGCACAAATGAGGTAGTACCTTCAACTATACGCAAGTGGACCGGACGACAATAAGCAAATTACAAGTTGGAACAGTCCAAGAAAACTGAAGAATCACACATACTAAGCATCTTGCTCAACAGGACCCGTGGGCTTTACACAAACTCGACGATGCTCCTCCCAATCCTTTCTCTGGTGGTCAGCCGAACAGTACTTAACAAGTTTGCACTTGCTGCAGATCTGACCGCGCATAGGCTGCACAGCCCCACCCTCTGTATCGCCGCTTGAGTGCGAGCTTTCGCTACCTTCAGCGATGCCCTCCTCCGTGAAGGAAACATCACAATCGATCCAATTGCACATGTCACGCGCGCGCACGCGTCGGAAGTGGTGTGATCTTCCCCGTTTCAGTGGAAGCACCGCTGCTTCCTCAAGTCCTCTGCGTGGAAAGCGTATCATCTCACAATCCTCGGTGCAACATGGATTAGGACAGCCGGAGGGGAAGTCAAAGAAGATGTCGCCAGCAGGAACATATAATGGGTGGGTGAAGAAGATTTGAGAGTAGGAGGTTGTCTGGTGAGAAAAGAGTATAATGAAGGGCGGGCGGCGCTCATGAAGTACAGCACGGAAAGCGAGGTCGATCTGGGGGAAGCAGGGGGTACGGCGTTGATGATTGAGAGTGTGTGTCAGGCGCATATCTGTGGCAGAAGTCAACTTACTAACCAGATGCGTGTTAAAAAGCGATAATAACATACGCTGGTATAAGATCTCTCGCTCTGCACTAGGTTTTGGTGTTTGACCGAAGGTATGCTGACATACTAGCTTGAAATACTCCGTCGCAGCATCCATCTCTGTGCGCTTCATGTCCGTGACTATGATGTAAATATCGTCGCAGCCATGATCATGCATTCCGCGCAGCAACATAAGTTCCGGGAGCTAAAGGGACCGCGGAAGGGTGATGGTAAGTCTATGTCATAATAATGAAAGCACATACCATGGTAAACACAACTGGCATCATCGAGAGTTTTCGTTCTTGCATGGAGCGATGGTGGTAGACATGGGTAGTCCATGTCCTGTCGAGGGGGATCAACCGGGCAGTATCAACAGTGCGCACAAACACGTTTTCTGGAACAAAATCGCCCTTGCTCCAAACAAGCATCTGTGTACCACGCTGAAGAGCGTTCGCAGTATGGCGGCGTTCCCGAACGCGGTGGAACCAATCCCAGTACGCGTCGTTGCGGTGCTCCAACCATTTGTCGATGAGCACGTCGGTGGCATCGTGGTCGAGAGTCTTGCAGACCAGCTCACTCATCGAGAGGCTAGGGGACTTCAGCGGAGAATATCGACGAGGTTTGCGGGAGGACATAGCTGAGTACTTGACAAGGATGCGAAGTAATGGTGCTTAGGGATCGTGAATGAAAAAGCCTGGTAACGCGAAGATGCCAGCCCTAAACAGGATAAGATAAGATTCTTACACATGCTTGCACAAACATATGCATTTACACAACTCGATAGACGCACCAGCTGTCGCTTCCTTTGTGTCTTGGAATGCTTAGTTATGTGAGTGATGAAGGCCGGAAGTACTCTGAAAGTCGGTTCAATGTTGTCTGGATTCAGCGAGGCTGCTGTTGTCTCGGTTACTTTGGCCTGAAGCAATTGATAACACGTTGCCAGTGAATGGCCTTGAGCTCACCGGTACCGGCGAACCACCTGTCTCGCCTATCATACGGTACATGTCCGACAACTGCCGTCACTTGTTTCGTCAGTTGCGTCTAATTATTATTTCCATGCCTGAGACGTTCTAATTTCTTTCTATATTACACGTTCGATTTATGCTTCCAGTACATGATGCCTCGCCTCAATAGCAGCCCAGTCGATGGGCTGTGAGGCTCCTATCATGTCTCCGCCTTGAGCCACCAAAGACCCCTATCATTGAACTACGATGATTGTAGTTCAAAGACTGTTGCTTATGTTACCCTGCTTAAATCAAGTCCTCCACGATTTAGTGATGCACGCTCCTCTGCTATTCGATGGGGGGTGGCGGGTTTGCATGGTCAACGTTTTAGTGAGGCACTGGCAGTTACACCATTTTATAGTGCCACACGCCGCTTTTAGGTATGGAGTGGATCTCGAATAGAGTACTCGACCATTTCCTAGCCATTTCCTTTTATCACCGTTCTTACATCCGGATATGATCCTGACATCCTCATCGGGTTGCCTTCCGAGCCTCAATCGGCATTGATCGAGTCATGATTATCACAGCAAGACACCGGTTACATAGTCGGGATAATGTCTGCCGTTTAGTACCTAAGTCATGCATGTAGTGAATTATTTGAAAAAGGCCATCATGGATTATATCAATACAACAGTCACGGTTGCAATTTGATTCTTTCCAAAGTTTGAATTGGACTACGCTCCGAAATCGGTGCGAAGCCCATGCACCAATGGGCCATGAGGACATTGAGTTGACGACCCTGTGATCCTACAGACATAGTGCGGATTCATGGCGATTCATACTGGTGGTACATACAAGCCTAGAATGCCATGGTCATGATAGCTAGTGCCGCTACTAGTCATGACTGGCGAAAATGTTAGTGGTATGAAATAGAATACAGATTCCAGCATCCATGCAATGTTGGCGAGACATCTGATTCCTCAGAAACGAAAGTGAACAATGAAAGTCGGATATTAAGGTTAAGAATACGTCGTACCAAACATACTTTTAGAAACCTCATGACTATCTTAGAATCTCCAGCGGACATACCCGAAAAGTAGCTGCATTAACCCTTACCTGCTTGCCTGACAGGTCGTGCCTGTAAGTTCCCGCTCCACCGATCACACTTGATAATAAACAGATGCGAGCATTGATGTATCAGGAAGTGTTGTGACATATGTGTGCCTATCGCGGGCCTGGTCGAATTGATTGCCCGGGACGGCTCTTGTGAAAGAACTGCGTTTCAGATAGTTGGTCAACTTGACCTGCATGCTATCAGTGCCGGTATTTATGGATCGTCGATGCAACTCACCAAGGAGCTGTCGCGTGACATGGAGATGTCAGGCTGCAACGCTGCGTGACCGGGTGACCGCCGAGTCAAGGACTAAGATCTGAAGAATAATTAGATTCCGATTCCTGCATGGTGTTATAACCGCACCCATTGCAGTGAGGCTTCTATAGTTGACCTGAATGGAGAGTAACTATTGTGAGTTGTGATCTGTACACCGGTGCTCCTAACGCAGTTTTATCTTGAGCAGTCAGGGTATCATCCACAGATGGCCTGGGGGTCCTATGCGGTGTACAGCAACGCTGCCGAAGTACGATAGCGTACAGGCTTTAATGCCACTTCCTTATAGTGACCAGCAACTAATCATTATGTAAGTGCCTGTGTTGCTTTGTACAGTAGACAATTTGGGCTCCAAGCCTGAGCAACCCCTTGTACTTTCTACCATGCCTTTATCTACGGCTTAAACTGATATTGCTTCTTTGTTCAATTACATGACGTTCGATGTTTGCGTCTACAACAACGACGTTTCACAGGCAGCGCCTCCACCTTTTACTGGCAGTCATCAGCGCGATTATTCTGGTCCATATGCTGCGTTTCCACCTGAGACGGTGCGTACAGCCGCAGCCGCAGCCGCAGCGAATCCGAGAGAAGTATATCTTCCTAAGAGGTTGGGTAAGTGTACAAAGTGTGGGCTGATGCAATTTTTGTGACTGTTCGTTATGCAGCGGAGTAAAATGTCAGGTGCGCCGTCATAGTCAGCTGACACTGACGGCGAGCTTTTACTAGGCGACATACTGTTCGGAGACTCGCCAGTCGGCAGACTGGAAAGAGCGCAAGAAACAATGTGGTATGTGTTGTTGCTCATTATGCGATATTGAATTTACACCATCGTAAGGCAAATGTGATCGTATTGATCTTTGCACGTTCCACCCCTTCCTTCCCATACTCGCTGAAAGCTCTCATATGAATATATCGAAGCCGCAGCACCCTGCCCTTCACCACATCATATTGAATAACCCGTTACAGGGTGCTGATGTGTCCATCTTGCCGGACGGGTGGGATTGCTAATATCGTCGAGCTTGATGACTCACTTAGAAGAATCCGGTCCAAACGCAAGATGGTGGCCGCAAGCCCCTTCTCCAATCGTCGGCACGAAACTATTATTGCGAATTGTGCGGGAGGGGTATGTCTTGCCAATTTTAACGATGATAAGTTTCACGCTATTGGCGGAAATGTACAGCACGACTTCTACTACGAAAAGCGAGAAGCCTCATGTCCGCCTGCGCTATCGTTCGCAGCCCATCGCGGATTTTGGTATCTGCAGGGGCAAAGCGGAGGTGACTAAACCTGACATGCTCGGTTATTTCAACACGAAGACCCGCGCATTTATGGATGGACAAGAACCACATGACCATTATTGGCTTTACTTCACGTCCGTACACGGAGAAGAAGTTACTCTAGATCTCGCAATGTTTACTTTCAATATGACAACTAGGGTTTCGACTGGGCTCCGACTTTCTTCTGTGAGCGCGAGTTTACTCGTGGAAGCCCAGAGCTGCATAGAGGGATTGCGCGGCGGAGCATGCTGTGTAGCCCCGCGATGCACAAAGCCGCACGTGAAAGCTCTGTGAAGTTCTTGTTATCCGCGGAAGATAAGAACACGATTGCAGTTTTCATGCAAGCAAGAGAATCACTCAGGAGGGAAAAGATCTTGCGGCCGAATTGGCACATTGCAATCTTCCAGAGTTTAGAGTGGTGATCCAGAACAGTAGGTGGAAGGGCTGGTCGACATCGTACCTCAGACTCTGCATCGGGACCCAGATGAGATTGCTGAGAAAGATGGTCCTAACAATAAGTACTTGAAGGAGTTCAGTGAATGGATGACCGACACACGGGTCGGGACCTCGGAAGAGGCCTCATCACCAATGTCGTCACCAAAGGAAGAATTAGGTCGTGGAGGATGTCTGTTAACCATGTTATACGCCACCAATGTCGTTATTATATCGTGCTTCCACCGTTTTGTCCGTTCCATCTATTATGCTGTCCCGTCTTAAAGTAACGAAATGTTGTTTGTTTCGACTTCCGAACTTGTTGCGCATCTCTTCCACATTCGCATGTCTGTGCCGTCTACATGTTTCTTGTTTCTATAACTAAGACGCAGTCTTCACAGCTTCGAACGGCAAGCAGGGTTTCCCAGAGGTTCGAGCTGATATAGAAACAAATGTCACTCGAGGCTCGGGAGGGTGGGAATCGAGGACTTCCTAATCCGATTTTCTGGCCGCAAAGTGACTGACGCTGGGCTCGGTGCTCGTTGTTCGGTGCCTTGCTACGATCTCATTCCCATTCACGATCCTGCCACGCAGCAAAATTCGATATGGTGAACGACCCAAGGCTCAGCGATAGAGAATTGCTAGCAATCAATGCTGCCGCTGTGACGCGGGAGTACCGCGTCCAACCTCATCTAGGTATGTCCTCCTACAGCACGGTGATGTAAACTACTTACACGCGTCCTCTTCATTCGAGATTACCGGACTGTGTCGGCCATCAATGGGTGAGTTAATTTCACTGTGATATTGCAAACGCGTGTTCACACATTGGTGGCCGTAGTCCATTGGTAGTTCTGGATAACGTCAAGGTGCGCGCACATGCTCACATGTTCTTGTATCTTGTGAATACCATTCATCGACTCCACATAGTTCCCTTCATACAATGAGATCGTCCAACTGACACTTCCTGATGGGACAAAGCGGGGAGGACAAGTGCTTGAAGTGCAAGGGAAGAAAGCCATAGTCCAGGTGTTTGAGGGCACGTCTGGTGTGGATGTCAAGGCAACACACGTTGAATTCACGGGGAGCAGCATGAAGCTGCCTGTTGCGGAGGACATGCTTGGTCGCATATTCAATGGCTCCGGCAATCCCATTGATCAGGGACCGAAAGTCTTTGCAGAAGATTACCTGGATATTAACGGTGCGGCGTGAGCTCGTTGAAACCATGCTGAATTCTGAGTAGATGGCCCAGGCTCTCCTATCAACCCTTATTCTCGCATATACCCTGAGGAGATGATTCAGACAGGCATTTCCACAATCGATGTTATGAACTCAATCGCGCGTGGACAAAAGATCCCAATCTTCTCTGCCGCTGGTCTTCCCCACAACGAAGTCATTTCTTCCCCTGACACATCCTTACTTGTATGCTGAAGCGTGTTTGCCATGCAGATCGCAGCCCAGATTGTGCGGCAAGCTGGTCTTGTTAAAGGGCCGACAAAAGGTGTACACGACGGACATGAAGATAACTTCTCGGTTGTGTTCGCTGCCATGGGTGTGAATATGGAGACAGCCCGGTTCTTCAAGCAGGACTTCGAAGAGAATGGCAGTCTAGACCGTGTGACGTTGTTCCTGAACTTAGCCAACGACCCAACGATCGAGCGTATCATCACGCCCCGTCTCGCGCTCACCACCGCAGAATATTACGCGTACCAGCTCGAGAAGCACGTTCTTGTCATTCTCACTGATATGTCTTCATACGCTGACGCGTTGCGCGAGGTAACTATTGTTGACACCAAAGCCTGTTTCACTTTTGAGTTCATCGATTTGCGTTGTCTAGGTATCGGCTGCGCGAGAAGAAGTGCCTGGACGTCGTGGATATCCTGGTTACATGTATACCGACCTGTCGACAATTTATGAACGTGCTGGACGTGTCGAAGGCAGAAATGGCTCCATCACGCAGATCCCAATCCTGACCATGCCCAACGACGGCAAGTGCAGTTCCGTAATGAAAACACCCAACATGCGGTTAACTCGTGTACCGGACTTGCAGATATTACACACCCCATCCCCGACCTGACAGGATACATTACGGAAGGCCAAATCTTCGTCGATCGCCAGTTGCACAATAGGCAGATTTACCCTCCGATCAACGTACTGCCCTCCCTCTCGCGGCTTATGAAGAGTGCCATCGGCGAGAAGCTCACCCGAAAGGACCACGGTGACGTGTCGAACCAATTGGTAAGGTCTCGCTGGGATTCAATGGTACGCGATCGAGCAGTTGAACGAAACGAACCTCCGCAGTACGCAAAGTACGCTATCGGCCGCGACGCGGCCTCTATGAAGGCGGTCGTCGGAGAGGAGGCGTTATCGTCAGAAGACAAGCTTGCCCTCGAGTTCCTTGACAAATTCGAGCGTCAGTTCGTCGGACAAGGTGCATCTTCCGACTTATGAGCATCAGTCTGGTTCTCGTTTCTCACCCCTCGCCGCGGTATGAATCATACCATTTAGGTGCGTACGAGTCAAGAACGATCTTCGATTCGCTAGACTTGGCGTGGAGCCTGCTCCGTATATTCCCCAAGGAGCAGCTAAACCGCATCAACCCGAAGATTATCGCCGAGTTCTATGGCCGCAAGCCCACCAGGAAGCCTGCGTCAGGGGCCGAGCACGACGCGCAGGAAGGCACGAAGCCGGATGAGAGGCTCATTGACGCGTAAAGAAACACAATTGCACGACTTTTGTCACGCTTTCACGATGCCAAATGGGGGACTCATATGTTTGCATCATGTACATAGGCAGCATTACATGTATGAGCCTTTCTTTAGCACTGCTATCATTGCCTCTATATACATTGGACAGACAATAAGCCGGCGCACACGCTCCGGAGCCAATTGGTTATTACTCATGTATCAGGGACAAGACTGTTCGATTTCCTTGGACAGTGTTGGTGACGGTGGGGTCGATCGAGCGTGGATCGGGCGATCTGTAGTTGTCCGCTTTGGTAATGGTACCACATACAGGTATAGGTGTGGAGAACCGAGGACTTCGCCCGGGTGTATGCGCAATACCTTACACCTGACGTATACGTTCGCACTGCTGGCTGCAGCTGCAGCTGGAACGTCCATGTAGAAATGACAGCAGAGCAGCAGCATGGTGACGAATAAAGCTTTTCCGCCAACCGAAGGTAAGTACTATGCGACTTCGGGAAGCGCTCGCACTATTGCCCGCTGGATGACGAAGCAGCAATCTCCGGGCCACACATAACAGACGTCAGGTGTGCCGTGCGCCGTGTGCCCGCATACCGCACCCTGGCCATAAGACGGGACAGAAGGCGGAGACGCTGGCAGATGTGGCGCCGGCTCGCGAGCAACGAGTAGCAATCGGTGTCAAGGGGTTCAATGGGCATGATGGACACGACGAATACAGGCGGCGTAAGGTTAGGCACTTGGCGCAGGGGAGTTGTAGCGCCAGCAACGATGGGCGGTAAGGGCAACATCGAGTTGTGGAGTAAGCAAGGAGACGCGTGGCCGCGGCGCCCACCACCGTTCGTCCGCTCGAGCCATTCGATCACGCTGCAACATGCACAGGTTAGTACTGGAATGTTGAAACCGCCCTCTGGACTACGCATCCACCCAGTGCCGCCCGAAGCGACATGGTATATCGATTGCAGAATCCAGGACATGCATCGATTCATAAACCGACAGATGTAGCAATGCAGTTGCGCGATGCGAGAGAGGCATGCCGTAGCACAACGATTGGTAGACATCCTGATCAGTTTGGGAACCAAGATAAGGGGCTGGGCTTTCCGTCTGGCATAAATTGCGATGATGAATGCACGACGCTAAATTCACACCGGACATAGGGTATCTGCCGAGATCTGGTGGGATATCAGTAACACACAATGATGGCTCCAGATACGTCAGTCCCTGTGAATGATTTGGCCTCTTGTAGTACTGAAACAGTAGGGGCCGAGACGAAACCGGCAACGGCCTCGGAGTGCGGAGCATCTGCATGTCGGAGAGCCGGACTGAATTAGAGCTTGCTGTAGTGCTGTATCCGGCTTATCTGTCAGACACGCACAGCAGACAGGCGCCGAGACAGATAAACGAGAACAAATTGGACTGATGAAATGAGTGAGGTCCGGTCATTCGGTGAGTCACCGGCGGCTGGCCCACGGGCTATAGCGATTATTGTACAGATGCAAGAAGAGGCGAGGTGGCAGGGCGAACACGGAAGGCTCATGCAACAAGGGTGCTTGGACGTAGGGAGGTCCTTGTATGGATGAAGGAATACAAAAAGCGCTTACCGGAAGATGAGTGCGTACACCACATCGCCAAAGGCGTTGTGCGATCAAAGGTGAGCATTGAAGGAAGCGAGAGCATGAGAAAGGATGGGGAGCGAGGTTCACGGGTTTTAAGCTCAATGTCTTGTATGTGGTCATGAACTGAAGACGCGCAGCGTAGAGCGCACTGTCTGCCAAGGGGAGAAGTGAAGCCTCGAGGTGACTGGCAGTTCATGAACGATGTATGGATGTATGGACCAATAAGGAGAAGTGGCACGATCTGCTAGGCCTCATGTCTATGTCGGAGCATAGAGAAAATATAGAGGCTCAGTCAGGTAGGTTACCTAAGGGGGGCAAGAGGGTAGCGATTATCGGGACATCTAAGTGATGGGATCAATAGGCTATTCAGAGTTGCGACAGAGAGAGATCGTGGGTTTCCCCATGGACACAGAGAAGTAAGCAGGTCCGAGAGAAGGCGCAAGCGGCGAGGTATACCTGCGGTTGGACGCCAGAAAGCAATTATAGCTGTACATGCTTTGAGCTGCGGACTGGAGACAAAAAAAGATAAACCGTCGCGGAAGGGTTGACGCGGGCGGGAGAAGGTGCGGATATGGAGTAGCACATTTGTGGAAACGAGTGGCGAGGCGGATGCATGGGAAAGCTGCGGCGATGACGCGAGGATTGGCCACGCACGAAAGCACAGGAAGAAAAAAGAAAAAGAAAAAGAAATAGGAAAAGAAAAAAGTGGCTTATGAAAGAAACAAAGGCGACGAAGCGGGCCTCGTGTGTTTGGTCGGGGATAGGGCCGGGGTCAATAAACGAGATGCAGGACAGACGGGAGCCATGCAACTCTCGAGCGGGCCATGTGTTTCAAGCGCGTTTGATACTTATACGCTCTCCTCCTCTCTCCTCCGCGACCCCTCCCCTCCCCCCTCCTCCCT
>QLPM01005164.1:0-12760 GCA_003314695.1 Albatrellus sp. MG142
GGCAGGATATGTGTCATTGCAGGGGGGAGGGCGAGGGGGACGGCGAGGACAGACGACGAAACCAATAAAACCTCTGCTTATCGACGACCCCAGCGGCCGATGTCGCCTTGATCCTTTGTTCCCTACCGCCCCCTCTCCCACGATCCTGTCACACAGCCCGTCACATAGTCACACATAGTCACTCTCCGTCGGATCGCAATTTATCTATGTCTTGGCCGTGCCCCGTCACGGCAGTCCGTAGCGCCACCACCCAATACTTGTCCTCCAGAGGTTTTCGCCCTCTCCTTCAACCACCATGGGTCCCACACTTTCCCCACTTACCGTGTCCCCTACAATCCATGCCAATTCTTCTGAGTATACTCTCGCGACCGTCAACAACATGTATGGTGACGACGATCGTGCTCCTTTACTCTCTCCTACCAGTCCCGTTTCTCCTACATCCCCGACTTATGGCTCCTCTCCCCTCTCGGCTGGCGTTCCCAACAATAACCGTCGTATTATCTTCAATGCCGCTCTTAAGATGGCTGTCATCTTCGTCATCAGCACCGCCGTTCTTGGTGGAACTCTCTGGCTAGCCTTGCCCACTCTTGAAATGTCTGCCCCTGTTGCTTTCCATGCCATGCCTTATTCTCACTTTTTTTCCCCCCTTTTCTCAGAGAGGATCGTCCCCTTCTCCGCATCCCCAAATCCTTTGCCCAGTTGCAGGAACTTAACTATCTTCTCAAGAAGTATAGAGACATCTACCCTTTCCGCATATTCGTCTGCTACGTGACGACATACCTATTGTATGATTTTTTCTACTCCGGTGTAATTGCCTGACGTGATTCCTCCCCCTTTGCAGCCTCCAAGCATTCTCATTACCTGGATCCATGTATCTATCTATCTTGGGTGGAGCTGTCTGGGGTGTCGCACGTGCACTCCCTCTCGCTTGCACCTGCGTCGCAACAGGTGGTACCCTCTGTTACCTCATCTCTGCTGCTCTCGGTCCCGCACTCCTTACCCTTCCCAAATTTCAATCCCGTCTCGACACTTGGGCTACCAAGATTCACGCTCAACGTGCAAACATCATTCCTTACCTGATTGTACTTCGCATCGCACCCCTTCCACCCCACTGGGTGGTGAACGTCATATGCCCCCATGTGGGCATCGGCTTAGTCCCCTTCTGGATCAGCAGCTATCTTGGCATCTTCGGTGTCAGTGTTATTCATACAACAATCGGCGGCGGCCTGGATCAGATGACAAGCGCAAATGACTTCCATCTCATCTCATGGCGCAACTTCTTCGGCTTGTCTGCGGTTGTCGTTGGTGCCATGATTCCTGTTGGTATCCGGTATGTGTTCAAGCGCGAGTCCGCATCGATTGCGCAGGTAGAACCAGCAGAGGAAGAGACCGAAAGCTCCGCTCTCGAAAGCGAGGATGATCCGATTTTGGCGCAAGGCCCGAGGACTCTTGATAACACCTTCAAAGGCCGGTCCCCGCAGCTTGTCATGCTGTCTGATGACGAGGATGATGGCTTGGGCGAGAGTGAAGATGAAGATGTCATCCTTGAGGCGGGTCCCGCGCTCATCGTCAAGCCTGAAGATATTGATCCTGGCTCCAATGGGCTTGCGAAGCAATCTGCACGCACTCATAACAATGCTGTTCCTGGATCCTCGTCGGATAGTTTTGGCTTCTGACATTGCGCATCGCACTCTCCTTTGGATATCCCCATTTATCGCATATATCGTTCACGCATCATTGGCATCACTCGTTGTACTCCTCAGCTTTGGCAGCTGCTGTATTTATAATGTGCTCCATCCATTCCTTTTCATCGTGAATGGTGCATATACCTATAACTTATGTGCACACCCGCATCCTTATCCTCCTATCCCCTGCCATCGATCCTGCTTTGTTTTGCCTTGCCCATTACTAGAAGTTTCTCCCTCATGGTCTCGTGACTTCTAATTCTGTTTGTGTGCTCTATTATTGACGAACTTTCTTTTCCTTGGCCGGGTCGTGCGAGGCAGTTGTCATTGGTCGACTTGGGCGTTTTATTATTTGTGTAGGGTATACTTACGTTGACGAATACTGGCATACACAGCGCGCTCGGGCGCTTGCTTTACCATTCTCAGTCGCTCTTGGCCACCTGTCAGCCCAATAGCTCCGGACTTTCAGGTACACGCGCTGACAGCTAGAGATTCGATGTTTCATAAACAACATCCTTGCGGATTGGTCCCCTTGCCTGGGTATGTTCTGTGAATAAAGAGCTTTTTCGAGCCACACAGTATATCATGGCTTGTCGCGGTGATTCGGTCTTACCGGATACGTATCAATATCGGACAATCATTACACAGAACAACTTCCTTCTGTTTCAGGACAGCAACGAAGACTAGACATTTGTGGCCTATTTGACCCGTGGTCACTGGGCAACAGGTTGCCAGCAGCCGCTAGTATCACTGGTCCACTGATCTTGGACCTGGATCGAGTCTCGTGTCATTCCGGATTATAGACCACTGATTTAAACCCGTTGACCTCCGAGTCGACATTGTTTATAACCCCAGTCAATTATGGTACACCAACTACGGCTCTAACTTCCGGCCTGAAAGGCGATATATATATTGATTCTGCCAATACATGGTAACGACTTAGTTGGTAAGCCCAATCCCTCTCGCTGACTTCCCATGCAGATCCGAGTCGAAGGTGGTTGATCCGTATTTGACAATGAGCTTGAAGAGTGCCTGAAAATATTGCTGCTGCCGAAAAAAAAAAAAGGTATCTGGCTTCGTCTCTATCGTCTTTTTGGATGCGTTGGCATGACTGCCGTGAACCAACGATGCCGGCCTTGAATTCGGAAGGACTGACATATATATCAACCGTCGCCCGACAGGTTGACAGGGCTCACGAATCCACGGGCTGGCCATAGCCGCTTCCTCTTACCGGACTTGGACATCAGACGACTCTCCGTTGGCACTGCGGATATATACTCCGTAAATATCTGTATGCTAAGTTATGGATATCAGTGTCCCGCAGCTTGGACACTGGAACCGTGCTCTCGAATCTCGCATCTCAGGCATCAACCCTTCTGATTAAGTCCTCAAATTGGATTCTGCAAGGCACTCTGTACCGCCAATCCAAGTTGGGAAAACATCAGTGGTCGGAGGAATCCTCTTTCCTTATCCGTAAGCGCCAGGTGCCATCTCTGGGAGCCGGTGTTTGTGCGGGTACACTTAAGGAAATTAACCACATAGGCCCGCGACGAATATTCCTATCTATCTTCGATCATGTCGATGCAACCGATAATGCCAAAGATTGAGTTCTTGCATTTATGACGGCCACAAAACTTGCTGTTCTGTAAATCATTGGGAAACCCTCAGGAAACGGCCAGGAAAGTCTGTCAAGCTTGCCGGTGCCAACTTCAAATTAAACACCGTCAGCACCACTGACTACGAACAATCAAGAATTCGTGACGATGCTAGACGCATCGTCATCCTCGCATTCCCCTCGGTTCAGATACGTAACCATCCCATTATCTGCTGACATAGTTCGTAGATAAGATCTCTATAAACATGAGAGCGGCCCCCCCTGAGCTGGAACTCCAACATTGACTGTTGTCGTGCCCAGAGCCCTGTCGACTTTGACCGCCAAGCGGTCTCCTTTCCTTCATTGTCCCTCTCTTCCGGGTGAAGTTACAGCCCGACCCCGTACCTACCCGCGAATCATCGATATGAAGTTGCCAACTATTGTTGCTCAGCCTGCAGACCAGATCGCAGATTCCTCGGTCTACCTTGCATCGAGCGTGTCCAACACCTGCCAATGCTGGGGAGTTTGAAGGCTGGCCCAATCGCCGACGCGTTTGACTCGGAACGCAATGGCCGTTAAAAGGCTGGTTGCCACCGTAATCAGGAGGAGATTCCATACCCGAACGAACGGATACCCACATTAAATGAAAGCTGGCCCCATGGATTATGTTGGTATTGTAAGCGCTAGTCTTTCTGGTATTTCAGAAGAATGGGGCGGCCACACTTGCAAGTCTTGTATTCAAGGTACTTGATGTCTTGACGGCACACTGTGTTGGTAGAGCGCCCACGCTTGTCATTCAGATCATAATGTTGTGGTGGACTCGTCAGACTGCTGACAGTGTATGGCCGGGCAAAGTATGGTCTGCGCTCAATGCTGCTTGGACCAAACTCGAAAGAGGTGGTAGAATACGATGACATACGAGATAAATATGTATATGGCTATGTGTGCGACTCACAGATCCACAAGTTATATTGTTTATCAACAGGGAGATGGTGGAATTGATGGCGCATATGACAGTATGCCGAGACATGGTACGTTCACGAGAGGCTTTGAACAGTGTATGCTACAAGTTGAACAGCATTAAGATCAGGAATCCGTGGTGCAGGAAATGAGTAATTGTCTTGATGACGAAGACCATCTAGCAAGATCATATCTTTATCGTTGCTCAATCGACGAGGCGGTCCCGAATAGGGCCACTCAACGCGACACTGTAAGCATTTGAACGGCAGAGCGTATAATACATGACGGGACAAAGCCAGAGGTGCAAATGGCCATGTCCTGCCCCAAGTCCCTAGACAGTAAAGAACGAGGAAGGTAGAGAAAGATGTACACTTTGGGTATAATAAGTAGGTCATGCCAACTTGCTTGCACTCCACAACGGCAGGCGACTTACGCTGTCCTATGGACTTCGAGTTACCTTTGACAAGACAGACATGTTAATTTATTTTGTAGATTGTCAGATGTGTTACGATAAATAAATGAACAAAATGAAGTTACTACGTCGTCTTGAATTTAAATTGGAGGGGCGCAGGGTCGTGAAACGGCCATTGTTGAGGCGGTGAAGCGGTACCGAAATGAAACAACTGTCAAAAGCTAAGGAAACAAGAGTCAGAGATCAGTGGGACGAGGGAACCCGGTGCAGCATAGGGCAGACAATGTCTAGGGGGTGAGGTTGCGAAAGAGCCGTTGCCGTTTGCAGGTGACGAAGGTCCAAAGGAGGCAAAGTCGAGGCTCGAGAAGTGCCGTGCAAACCGGCGGCGGGTCGGTATGTCAGCGTCTAACAAACCAGATCAAAGCATAGGTTACATAATACCTATAATTATTTTCGGTTCATAAAAGGCATAAGCGGATTTGGAAACCTTACCTTTCGCTCTGGCAGACTCAACAGCCCATGGTGGAGCCTTGAGCAGGATAAAGCAGCGGGAACCAGGTCGGCGGATACCACAGTATACAAGAAGTGAGGAGCGAGTGTGAAGAAAAGAAGAAGCTAATAATGAAAGCAAAGTTGTTAGGGATTGGTAAGAGATAAATAAGGACTATGCAAGGGATTGTAACTCCGCCATGGGCTGCAGTGTATGGACAACGCTTCTGACCCGCCGCCTCGCCTTCTGCCTCCCACCACCATATCCCCTCCTCCTCGTCCCCCCTTTCCCCCGTACGCAGCGTCCTCCACGTCGTAAACGTCGCCGACGTCGCCGCACCACGCGGTTGCTCTCCTCTACCCCGTGTCCTTGTCCCGTTACTTCCCTCGCCCCTCCGCCATTCCCGACATCGACTCCCTGATGGCCGATCGCATTCCCAACAGCTATTCCATGCTTCCTCAGAACTTCAATACCGCTCTCCTCGCTCAACAGACCCAGGCTCAGGGACAGTCGGGACAGCCGCAACAGCAAATCGACGCGCAGGCTACTATTGGCGGTCTCCCAAACCCGGAGCATGGCCGGATGTGGCAGCAGATGCAACAGCAGTATCGCAACAGCGGGGTGATGAATCCCGCTTTTTCAAATCCGCAGGTCAGTCGTTACGTTGTGGTACTCTCAGCTACAGCTATTTGCTTCGCACGACTCCTGCTGCATGTCTCTTCCTCTCTCCGAATCGTTTCCCGCTATCGTTTGATTTTCAGTGTTCATCCTTTGCACCTAGTATATTTTTTGTTTCTCTTCCATTTTCTATCTACTCGGTTCTGTTTTCCAGAGCTTTGTCCAGACGCTGTAACTGCGTGCTTAGTCAGCAGTGGCGTCTCACAAATACTTTGATCCCGCTGCTACCGTTACGTTTTGCTGACTGCGTGCTGTCTTCAACGCTGTCATTAGATGACGGAGATATTACGCACCCAAGGTCGCTTCAATCCTCAACAGATGCAGCAGCAGCAACCACAACCACAACCACAGCCACAATCACAACCACAACCACCACCACAACCACCACAACCACCACAACCACAGCAACCACAACAACCACAACAGCAGCAGCAGCAGCAGCCGTTTGGCATGAATTCTGGTTCTATGCAATCTTCTCCGTCACAAGGATTTCAGGACTCTGGTCACAATCATACAGTAGCACCCAATTTCGCTGCCGGAATGACGAACGCGAACCTTCAACAGCTCCAGGCGGCATTTGGCACATCTCGCAATCTGAATCAGCCTAATGTTGCCACCAATCCCCTCATGCAGGCGCTGCATACGAATCCATCCGCTAACATGTCGCGTCAATTCGAACTCCTTCTTGCTCAAAACCAACAGCCGCATAACGGGCAGCTGAATCTAGCTTCACGCATGAATCAGCCAATGCACCATCTACAGGCAACGGCTAGTGTCAAGCCTTCGCAAGGTCCCCAGCAACCAGCCGGCTCGTTTCCATCGCATAATTATCAAAGCTCTAACTTCCAAGGTGTTCCAGTTGGGTCAAATACTGCTGCATCGCACCTGGGACCTTCCGGTGGTGTCCCACTTAGTGCAATGTCGCGGCCTACTAAACCAGCTTCGGACTTCGATGTTATCTTGTCGCATTACGAGGTCTTGAAGAAACGGATCGCTGAAAGGGAGACTGCTATAATGGCGATGTACAATAAAGGTGAATTGCCAGCGCAGATACAGGAGATGCATAAGGAGAATCAGGTGGATCGTGGTGCATATAAACAGTATGTGGGTTTGCTTAACAAGTTTCGTGAAGAGAAAGGATTGCCCGCCCTGTGAGTATTTTGATTAGTCGTCGGTCGATTTCTGTTGCTATTATCCTTTTCTGTTTCAACCTCTCCAGTATTAAATTTCACCGTTCTCATTATATTGCATAGTGATCCTTTACCACATCAACTTCATAACGGAATGCCAAACCCTGCCTTTTTGATAGCTACTGGCCTTTCTCCATTCCATTTCGCTGGCCCTCCCAAGCAGTCTCCAGCAATCCAATCTAATCAAATGACGCAGCAGCAGCAGCCGTCTCTCCCACAGCAGCCTCCAAATCCTCAGCAGCCAACGGCTACTTCCCACCAACAGCCTATTGCTCCAGGATCGGGCTCCTCCCAGCACGCGGGACTAACCCAAGTGTCCCCTCACATGACTGCTAATGCAACTTCATTCCACGGTGGGACGAACGGCGGCACAAATCAAACGTTATCTGGCGTGCAGCTACAACAAGGGCAAAAGCCGCAGATTTTACCTTCAATCGGACCGGAGCACCATCAGAGAATGGTCTTGTCCGGTGTCGGTCCGGCCCCCGAGGCGATGTTTCAAGGGTTATTGAGTGCAGTCTTGAAGCAACAGGGTGTTGGTATCGACGAGCAATGGTTGAGCATCGACGGACATCGGATTGATTTGCACAAGCTTCATACCTTGGTCCTGGGATTAGGCGGATACAACCACGTTTGTTTTACCATCTGTCATTTCTGCTTTGCTCGCTGATCTTTGTTTTGCAGGTAACGGCGACTAGCGACACGTGGGCCGCGATTGGCGGCCGCTTAGGTTTTGTCCAGTTTCAGGCAAGCGATACCGAGCCTGCTAGGTCTGGGCCAGCTGTTGCTGAGCGGCTTCAAAACCTCTACAAACAATATCTGGTTGGATTCGATAGCACATATCTAGCCTTGATGTTCGAGCGTCGGCGACAGCAATTGAGTGCAATAGCCCAAGCAAAGGCCAGCGGCCAACAAATGTTACCTCAGCAAGCTTTTCAACAGCAACAACCGCAGCAGCAGCAGCAGCAGCAGCAGCAGCGAACTAACCAGGCCTCATGGGCTATCCTCAGTCGGCAGCATCCGAATTTCATCAATTTCGTTATGGGCAACCTCCATGTCTCACAGGCGGAAATGCGCGCGAAAGGGGTTGCCGAAAATGCCATCACTTTTATCGAGCAGAATCGCGACCAGCTTCTACGGCATCTGCAAAGCCAGCAAGCGTTTCGTGGAGGCCTTGCGAAGAATCTTCAGCCATCTACCAACAACGCCATGATATCTGGGCAGCCTAGTCAACAAGCGAAGATTGGACAGCTCCAGCAGATGAGTCAGCAGCAGCAGCATCAAGCGCAACAGCAGCAGCAGCAGCAGCAGCAGCAGCAGCAGCAGCAGCAGCAGCAGCAGCAGCAAGCGCAGCAGCAGCGGCTGATGACACTTGGCGCTGGTACGCCCCATCTTTCGGGTGTAGAGCAGGTACCTTCGCGTTCTCCGAGTATCCAACAACCAACGAATGGCGTGCAAGTTGGTGTTACTGGAGGCCTTACACCCGGTCAGCCGCAATCAGGACAATCGCCATCAGCGCCCCAGATCATGAAAGGCATGGTCCCTGACGGTGCGCGGATAGGTGGGCCATTCGCTATGAATCGACAGGTCCAGATCCAGCAACAGCGGTTGCAGCAGCAGCAGCAGCAGCAGCAGCAGCAGCAGCAAGTGCAAATGCAGCAATTGCTGCAACTGCAACAGCAGCAACAGCAACAACAGCAACAACAGGCCGCAGCTAGTCGCTTGGTTCTGCCGCCTCACGAACAGACAAGCAATGTTTCAACAGCGCTTAACAGGGCCCAGAGTACGTGTCGTTTTCTCTTCAGAAGTCAATTATTTAAATCGACTTATCTATCTGTCTCAATGATACGTTTCATTCGGGGATTGCTTTGGTTTTTCACTAGACGACAGCCTACCGTCTCATAATCTACCGGAAATTGACCGCGTTGAGTTCCATAATCTGCTTAAACGAATGGTGGAGTTACTGGGCGAACTGGTTACAAAGCTTCCATTCTATAGCATGTACAACAAAAACGACCAAGAAGCCAAAAAAGTGGTTCAGATCGTATGTCGTTGCCGTTGTTTCTGTTCTTTTATATCTGACACAGGTGGTTTCTAGAGAAACCTCGTGCAAACTCAGTGGCAGCAGTGTTCACTTCCAAACCCACGTTATATGCTCACACTGCCGCATCTGCAGGCTTTACATGGTCAACTGACGGAGTTTAACAAGAAGCTGACGGATCAGATGGCTCGATTGGGATATCAGTTGCCGCAGCAACAGCAGCATCAGCAGTCGCAGCAGCCGCCACAGCTGCCACCACAGCAGCAGCATCAGCAGCCGCAACAGCGGCAGCCGCAACAACAGCTGCTGCTGCTGCAACAACAGCAGCCACAACAACAGCAACCCCAGCAGCATCCCCAACAGCAAATACCATCCGCCCATTCTCCTCGACAGCAACCTACGCCAACTCCTCTACCGCCATCTACTGTTACGATCGCTCGTCAGGTTCCTATTTCACTACCTGTCGGTAAAAAGAAACCTCAACAATCCACCCAGGCCATCGGCGCTTCTATGTCCATTTCGACGCCGACACCTCCCGCCTTCTCAGCATCAACACCCACTGCGCAACCCCCTACTCCATCAGCTGCTACGACATCCCCTCAGACTCCTAAATCGCCCAAAAATAAGGCGACCGCAAAGTCGAAGCCCATGCCCGCGCCCCGTCGCAAGATATCCAAGGCGATGCCGACGTCTACAACCGAGGCGGCACCTACGTCAACTACGGCTCCGATGGTAACTTCGCCAAGGACGCCATCTGAATCTAAGATAGGCGTCAAGCGTGAACGAGAAGAGGAGACCTCAATTTCTGCATCTGTTGTTCCGTCTGCTCCATCACCGAAACGCTTGAGACCGGATTGGGATGGACCACCTAGCGAAGAGGTCGTTAAGAGAGGGGAGGAAGTTGAGAACATCAAGACCGAAGAAGATGCCGCTGCGTTCCTTGAGCACATGACGGAGCTCTTCAAGGCCGTCTCTGAAGAGGGACATGACTCCACTTTGCCGTCTGACATCTCGGAAACTTTAGACGCCATTTTGAAAGGGTGCGGCACGACTCTGGAGATCGGAGACGGTGTGATTTCTTCATCTAGCGTCCTTAGAGATATTCCTCTTTCGCCACCGTCCACACATCTACCAACAAACGACTTCTTCCATGAGTTCCTTGACCTCACATCCTACCCTGGGGATGACGACCCTTCGGGTTCGAAAGCGCCGACTCCTGACCTTATGCAAACATCTTCTACAAACCATAGCCCAGGATCTGGTTCTGAAGTTGACGCAGTTGGTCATGTGGCATTGTCATCACTTGGCGGCTCTGGTCTACCGTCGCCCAGGATAGCGGACGAGTCTGTTGAATCAGACCCGCTTCGTCTAGGGATATGGAAGGGGATCGATGGCGGTGAGGCTGCATATTACCAAGCTCCAGGTTGGAAATGGGAGACACCCATGCAGTCCATGGATAATCCGTGGGCTATATCGACGTCGTAGTGTAGGATTTTTTGTGCTGTATCTTTCACGTCATATCTATTGGTCTCCGTTTGTCTGCTTTTCTTTTTCCTCGTGTTGCTGTCATTTATTCTACGGTATGCTCTTAGTTTGGATTTAGTTGAACTGGCATCTTTTGTTCAAGCCCCCCCTGATCCCCGCATCGCTTCTATTTCAACGTGTCTCCTGTTTTTGGTTTATCCTCATCCTGTATTTCTACTGTTGTTGCGTACTATCGATACTGGGGTGTTACCTTGACGAGGTCTTCCACTGTCATTCTGGTCACGAAACCTCTCTCGGCCAACCATATGAACTAAAGTACATATCTTAAGCAAGACAAGCATGCAGGATGAAGGTCATCAGAGAAAATGGATGGGAGACAAACTTCGCAAAGAATCCCGACAGATAATCTAATGCTTCCTAAGTGCGATTCCTGCCAACTTGTCTGGTGGCCTATGGCGAGGCGATGTGAAAAGGCTCTCTCGTCGCGCCGTATTCAACAGAATTCGGTCTCGTAATGAAGGGTTTACGCTTGGTTTTGATGAAGAGCCAGATGGTGTGGATTGGGACAGCGCTCTTTCTGAAGGTGGCGGTATGAGAGGCATGTGTAGCGCACGTTTACGTCGTTTAAGTCCCTCCTCTCGGGCATGATCACTGCGGCCTTTCTCCCACCCTTCTTTCGCCTCGATGACGGTTCCCTCGTCGTCACGAATTAAAGAGAGCTCGGAAGGAAGTCCATATCGTGACTTGATTGCTCTATCTGCATCTTCTTTCTGCTTTTCTACCTTCTTCTCTTCGCGAAAGCGCTTCCGGACTCGGACGGATAGCGTGTATGGATCAGCGTTATAGTGCTCCGAGGCATCCTGCAACTGCTCGAGGCGTGGCACTTGCACTTTCATAGCATAATTGTGCGAGTCTGTCGACTTCTCGAGCGCAGCAAGGGGGTCTACGGACTCGGTCTTCCCCTCCGTGTCTATAAAAAAAACAATCAGTACGCCTTCTATGCATCCAAACATAGACGGCTTACCGTGAACTGCAAAACCACCGTTCTCTTCAGGATCCCAATCCTCGTCCTTCTGTCTTGCTCCTGATACTACGACATAGCGAGTATTCTAGAAGATCAGACAGTAGTGAGATCGACTGTAGAGTCGAATAGAACCTGCTATCCGAGGTATACCTTTGGATCTGTCTGTATCTCAAACCAGCCACTACATAGATGACACTTACACCGGAATGAGAAGATCGGAGTCGAGTAGTAGTTGCCTATCTTCTTCTTTTCTGCATTATAGCGAACTCCCATACCGATGTGCGCATCACAGGTCCCACTAGAGAAAAAATCTAGTTAGCTTGATTACATAGGGCTATGGGGTAATTGTCCCCGTACCACCAAATATTAAACGGCAGTTCAAATCTTGTTATCAATATCCCTTGGTCAAGCTTGCGCGCTCTGTCTCCCAATGCATGCTTTCCTATGAAAATATAAGGGGGGAGTCTGGAACAGAGCAGTGGCCTGAACTCACCTCTGTACGCATTGAGGCTGCTGTGTTTTTGCGGATCAAAGTCCGGAGGATAGTACTTGTTGAAGCCTACATGAATTTAGGGATTATGAACGTTCTTGATACTAATGATATTTACCTTGCATGATGTCAGCTCAAGAAGCAATGAAAGGAAGTTCTACTGGAGAATCAGTGCCAATGGCGATACAGTAAGGTATTACTGGCACAGTACTGTAGCACCGGCAGGAACACCACAGGAGCATAACCGTGATTACACCATTGTTAATGGCAAATACCATCGGCCTTGACCGAAACCTTACAACCACTTCCTCAGTCGCAAACTCTAAATATCAGCTCCATCCAAGCATAAGGTCCTTCAAGGTAACACGCAACTTGCTATTCTGTCTTTGTCATTCACGCTCTCTACACAGTCACCGCTGTCTCAGAATGAGTTACGTCGCTAAGGGCGAAAAAGACTACGACGCGACCGGTGCCCCTGTGCCGCCCGCGAAATTGCACAAAATCCGCATCACGCTCACCAGCAGCAATGTGAAGAACCTGGAGAAATGTACGTCCCACAGATAAGCTAGTGGCTCCTATGGGCCATTTTTCTGATTGTACTCTTTTTAATAGTCTCCAATGATTTGATCAACCGGGCCAAGGACAAGCAGCTCCGTGTCAAGGGCCCCGTCCGCCTCCCCACGAAGGTCTTAAAGATCACCACCCGCAAAA
>QLPM01005181.1:3101-22633 GCA_003314695.1 Albatrellus sp. MG142
ATAGATACTACAGTTTGTGTGCTAGGTAACAATATACAGTCATTCTGGGTATGCTTGACTGAGTTTGTGTGCTAGCTTGCTTGGATTTACGACAGGCTTTGATCAATATTTGGACACGCCTGTTTTCTCAGCGGAATCGCCCAATGCAAATGTGCATTTAGTGGGAATGAGCACAGATCAATGGAGAAGCAATCTAAATTGTACAATATCACGTGATGGCGACTTTTGTATCTATAATCCTGAACTGGTCTGGAGCGGGTCCCATACCTCAGGTCGAGTCCTAGTGGTGGTGAGTTGCGCCTCGTTGCTGTTGGAGTGGCAAACCGGCGCATGTACGCGCGCACATGTTTGTCGTACGATTCTGCGGATTTGTCAGTACTGTACAGTTTTAGAACCTTCTTTCGTTGATCTCTGGTGTGGAGATGTTTTCCATTCTGGATATGCTTGACTGAGGCTGTGCTAGGCATCTTTTCATGGTAGTAGCAGCCTGGGATCTACAACAGGATCTACAATAGTTGCCCATACCTTTTCTAATTTACTTCTGCTTCGTAAGGCCAGTTCTGCAACATACTTTACACTCAGAGTTGGGGATTGGGCCCTTACGGTATATGCGCTAGTGATGCATCGGTCTTGTGCTGCGCACACAGATGATACTCATGATCGTCGAATCGATCACAACCCAGCGCCTTCTTCGATTTGATGAGCAGCTGCTGTAGCTCCATGTCTGAGCGCCGCGATTGCAGGGAAGGTGCATGCCAGTTTCAGGCGTGAGGACCTGTCGTAACACGTATAAGCTCTAGGTGAAGGGAAATCGACGACAAGAACACGATGCCGGTGCGCGCAGCGTGCTTGTCCTAGGCAAGTGCAGCCCAAGAGTGGGCAATCACGCACAGATGTACATACAAAATAATTACTTATATAGCCCCCCAAAAAATAATAATGGATATCCTCATCCCTGCATCTGTGCGAGCCTGCCATCCCGAGGCTCGATCCCAAATTCCAACACTGGGAATCGCAGAAAGGATGCATCGCGATTCATGAACATTGTACACCGGCAGTATATCAAAAGGAGCTGAAAGCGCTTCAGGCTGACAAATCAGAAACATGATGCTGCTCAGAATCACGACAGTGATGTCTTGCCCTGTACCAGCTAGAGGTACACAATGTATACGTATACGCAAGCACAGCACCGTCATGATGATTTCCTATCAAGTGTGTCACACAAGCGATCTAGACCTCCTATGATTGTATTAACTTGGCCATATTACACAGCTGCCTGAGTTCACTTCCCATATCGGATGGTGGAAGTACTCTGCGTCGAGAGAATGATGGTGATGAAGTACCTGAATTTAATATGACAGGCGGATGAACAGCGTGTTTACTCACCATTGCACTCTAGAGAGTTTGGAGTGCTGCATCGTATAGCGAGAGCTTATGAAGTAAGTTTGAAACTTACGAAACATCTAAGTTGTGCATCCAAACAGACGCTTGTTGCTGTACTAGACAATCTTGCTCCCCTTTATTCTACTATTCCGTTTTCTCCATTGTTTGTTCAAGTTGGGCCGATATTCACCACTGGAATGGCTGAGACTTGGTTCAAGCCTGCAATGGTCTGTCTTTTATCGGGTTTCTTATGTGCATGATTCCATTCTACTGGCATATGAAAGGTACGTCGCACCACTCTACAAACTTAGCATGATGTACTGATATTGCACGCAGCACGAAATGCCAGCACTTGCTTGTATATGGCATGGACCGCCTTAATATGCTTGATCAGCTTCATCAACGGCGTTATCTGGTCCGATTATACGATTACTGGGTGCCAGTGTGGTGCGACATTTGTATGTCTAGGTCCATTGATAGAAGCTGCTGGAGACTGATAAAGAAATCGGCCATCTACCTGGAAGAATTTTGTTTGGGGCTAACACAAGAATTCCTATCTCGTCCCTTTGCGTACAACGTCGTCTGTACAAGTCCTCATCGGTTAGGACAGTCGTGGTCACTCGGAAAGATAAGAGTCGCGACATGGTCATCGAACTCTCGCTCGGAGTCGGTGTCCCCGTGCTGCAGATAATTCTAGGTCTGCTTTGTTTACTTGCTTGTATTTTGTCCATTCTGATCATCGAGAAATCCAGCATATATCGTCCAATACGACCGGGCTGATATTTATGAAAGCATCGGCTGCTATATTTCTGTCTATAACGCTCCTCCCACGTATGCACTCGTGGCCGTATGGCCAATAGTAATCGAACTGGCGACCATGGTATGTTTTCGATGTGTCCGGTGAAGTACCGTTACTCAACAATCTGCAGGGCTCAATATCAAGAATTTGTATTTTCATCGCAGGCGACTAGTTGAGGTGCTCGCTGCTAACTCAAACATGAACTCGAGCATGTACTTCCGTTTGATGGCTCATGCTGGTGCTGAGATGTTGACCATGGTTCCAATAACTATTTTAACATCAGGCTGGGCGTTCACCCATGGAAGAGCTGGTCGAACGTACACTCTGGCTTTTCGCACTTCAGGCAGATTCCGCTTGCCGTGTGGACGTCGGAAAAACTTTCGCTCGTCCATTCGTGGTGGACCACTTGTTGCCCATTTTCTGTGCCTCCTACTTCATATTTTTCTGCTTTGCCGAGGAGGCACGGAAGCACTATCGTCTCCCATACACGTACATCTCCAGCCATTTTGGGATACACAACCGTCGCCCAATGGGCTCGGCGAGCCCCCCCCTCAGTACGTACCCACTCGCACCCCGTTTCCCTGTCGCTCATTCACTTATTCGCATCCTCAGGTCCGACCCCCCGATGACACAGGAGTCGTCGTCTACGAGCCTCGGTAGCGCATCTTTTCCGAACATCTGAGTTGGCGCACACAACCTCGGGTATGGAAAGAGCGGCGCAGTGTTTTCCGACATATTGTCTGGGTCAACCGATATCGGCGACATTGGTTCCGCGTTTGACGAGGTCTTAGGTATTTCGTTCTCGCCTTCTAATGTGTCTTCATTAGCCGAGGAGCTTACGCACGTATTAGACGCGTTGCCAGCTACAGTCATCCGCTCCAAGCCCCCCCACGGCAATATCACCGTTCCACTGCGCCAGGATGCGGACGCGCTCCAGCCGGCTTATCTTATGGGCACCAATAACATCGCAGGAAGATACATCTGTCCCATTAAGCCACTCCATCATACCTCCATTTCACTTTTGTCGGTGTAGGCCATCGATTACACTATCTATTGTTTCGTCCTTTATGGTCTTGCTCTGGTGACGCTAACCGTAACTGTAATAACGATGTTCTGCTCACTTATGGTTCTCACTCTAGCTTAGCGTATTTTTAAAGCATGTAGTTAATGCTAAAGTGGTTTTTTTTCTTCATTTCGACTCCTTCATGCTTATTGTCGTTTTTAGAGAAGTGTAACTCGAGAACATGACATCCGAAGCACAATCAGAGGGGATGGATGGGGCATGGATGAGGGGGTAGATGATAATGTAACTGTTGTTAGTCTGCCGGTGAGTACGATGCCTAGGGCAGTCGGTAGACTCGTAACCCATGGCGTCTGTTCCGCGATGCATGCATATTTGTCTATCATCATCAGCCTTCCTGGCTGCATCAGTTTACAGTATCTTGGCGAAGTTTGCCACCCTAGATGGCACTTAGTTTGCGAAGATACTAAGGCTTCGTAATAGCCGAAGCACACTCAGACGAGGTTGGCTCAGACAACTTATTGAACGAGAGCCCAGAAGAAAGGATGTAGACATAACGCCTATTTCGTGCGACGTGAAGTCATGGAATTGCTTGCGTTGGGATGAGTGGGCCCCAGGGCGGCATAGGTAGAGCGGAGCGGAGAGAAGAAATTTACTGGCGTCTCGGCTACGCGAAGTGTCTTGATGCAATGTCAGCAGGGATACGGGGGAGGTAAGTAGGGGGTAGGGTAGGCCAATGGTTGGAGGGCCGAGGGTGCTCTGAGTCACTACCAAGTCAGAAAAAGAATTACGTGCGCACCTCCGAAAAGCACACAATAAGGAAAGCTGTGAGGCTTTCAGCGGAGCATATTCTAGTGATTACTGTATATAAAAGTAAGGCTCAGCAAGAATGGCGAGAATGGGACTCAGACTGCAAGATGGTTCAAGGAACACCTATGAGATATATTGGGAATGTAAGAAAGTGGGAAAGGGAGCTGTTGGAATTTCGGTAGCACCGGGCTATCGAGCTCGCTACAGTCGCTCCACAGTTCCGTTCGGCCACAAAAAACTGGGTTTAAATTTGGGATTCTTCACTCAGATTGTTTACACTGTGACTTCTTCAAGTAGCAATTGTGTGACAATGAATAAAAATACTTCACTTGTGTTGGTTTCCTCTACTCAATGGAATATGAGCAACTGCAGCCCATCATCTTTGTGGCTCGTGTCTTTGTCCACACCCTTGTTGCTGGTGCAATTGCTTTTGCAGCACCTTTCTTTAATAAAACACCATACCATACCTCAATTTTAACTGATGAAGGCTGGGTGCTCAAACTTATGAATGGCCACCCCAAGCACATACAGTCAGAACTTGGAGTTCACCTCCATGTCAGTATAGGCCACCATATGAAGAGCAGCAGCATTCCCGGCTCAAATTCGAGAGCAAGAAATCCGAAGCACATAAGAGGATATTCTCCGGAGCCCAAGACCTAGAAGAGATAATAAGTGCGAAATTAATGAGAGAAGGTAGATGGGAAGGTAATTGCTGGAGTCTGATGCCTAGTACAAGGAACCGGCTTATAGCTCACGACGTTGGCAACACACAATTTCCACGCACTGCCGGGTGGGCATTTTAGTGGCATGCTTTTGAGTGGCATGCACCTGACGTGTACTACGCGGATTTCAAGGTTATGTATGGTGTGTTGTTATGCATTCCGAACCCATAAGCACTCCACTACAGAGGGGTTCGTAAAGGAGATGATGTATTCGACTTAGGGAGACCATTGTGCTAGGTGAGCTGGCTCTGCTGCTTGGTCGTCATCGCGCTGCCTCCCAGCTCCTTTCACACCAAGGTTCGCGAAGCGATGCGACCCGCTGCGACCCGGCAGGACTGCATTAACGACTCAGAGATGATATGGGAAATGAGATGCGGCACAGTGGGACAAATCGAAACCTTCCTGCTTCGTGCTGCTTGAGAGAAGGAAGTGGACAAGTGGAAAGCTCCAAGACCCGAGAGGCCGAGAGTGGGCTTGACAGCTTCGGGATCCTACACGCTCAATGTAAGATCAGACAAGGGGGGCCAGAGCATGCAAAAGACTCTCTGCGTCTCTGACGAGATAGCACCCACGGAGAAGAAAGAGACCCGGGAAATCATTCTGAATGCTATAAAGGATTTCATTTCGCGAAGATCCAGGATCAGTGCAATACAGCCATAGCTTAGCTTGCGAGAGAAGAAGCCCGGCCTGCATGTACAGACATTCGAACAAGCAATGGGAGGACGCGTCGATACAGACGTATGGCTACTCAGGTATGTCGCGACACTCTGGCGATCATAGCAGAAAAAAAAAAAGTAAGAAGAAACTGCTTCGGAACTTGAAACCCTGAAAGAAATGCGAGAATGTACCTCTTAAACAGAACTTCCGGCGAAGCCGACGGCCACATGCGTGCATCGGTAACGAGATGGGGTAGGGTTGCTCAATATGAATTTTGGGCAGAAGTGTCGAAGTGAGGAATTAATATACTGTTATCGAGTTCCAAGTTCAGCCCTCAAGCACGAGAAACGGATAAGAACAAGCAGGACTAGAACTCAGGCTGACGATGGTCAACACCGCTCGGCAAATCTTCACCGGTGTCACGACGAGTGCAACTGTAACATCTATACCTTTTGTGAGCGAGCAATGCTGGGATCGATTTTATAAACTTGCGCGACAAGGTGGTAGGAACGGGCGTGCGACGGGCGTGTCATGATGACCCAGCAGCTTAGATGGAACCAGTCATTGACAATGACATGACCAGTAGGGTGGCTCAAGAGCGTATTCAACGTAGGTCCCAGTGCAGCCTCGCCAGACATTCAACTGCGACACGGAAGAATGAGTCCAAACAACGAGCGCCATGGGCCGTGAGAACTTCAACGAACAAGGTGTTGCCAGGCGCCTGCAAGTGGGCACGAGAAAGGCAAAACGGCTTCATGTGCATTGCGAGGTGGAGATTCAGAGTGTGGAGACAGAAGCTATGATTATGGTGGCAGAGCACATGAACGCCGCTTCTGACGAGATGTCGCCAAACGAAGGAGCAGAACACTCGCAATATCTGCAAGGGTGCCCAAGTGCGGAAAACAATAATTTGGTTTGTCAAGGAGATCCAGAATGGGGGTGATAAGGTCGCTGCATAACATTCGACTGTGAGATTGCCTGCACAGCCTGTCGTTGAAATGACAGCCGATCGTGAGAGCTGTTGCCAGTGTTCGACCGAAAAATCACTTAGTCCACGTACTCGCCATGTCTAATACGGCCGTCTGATACAGTACTCACATCACGATGCCGTAACCTGTATCGTCCGCACGCACCTCCCATTGCTAAAATCATATCCAACATGAGCCGCTCGCTGAGTATAAGTAAACCAACTGTGCCCCCACGTCAATTTCCAAAACGCAAGCTCACTTCAAAGCGACTAAGGACACTCACAAAGTCGAGCTGGCGGTTAAGCAAGATGACCACACAGGCTGTCTAGGCGATAGAAGACCATCAGATTATCGGTGGGCGCAGAACGAGAGGGGTCTAAAGGGATAGCGGCCCGGGAAACTCCAATATCCGACATAGAACGCACGCCACCTATGGCAGGCTCCAAGGTCGTCAAGGTCTATGAAGGCGGCAGGCCGTATCAGCGCATCTTAGACCTGGACAACTTCAAGGTTGTACCAGCGAGCCCAAAGCACCAGCACCGGCAGCATGCAGTTCCATCCGGCCCGGGGCTAGGTCGCTCTCCGATGCGGACCACGTCGTCTCAGCTACTGTTCGCCGTTCATGATGCATGATGCATGAATAAATCTGCAGCATAATCAGTCTTTATCAAACGTACAGTAAGTCAATCGTCGTTTTATATACGTACATTTGTGTATGAAAGATCCGGGCCCCGTTGACAGCGCCGACGCGCCACATATTATGGTCGCGTAAACCTCAGCGCTCGGTAAATCAAGACTGCCGTGACATTGGCAGCATGCGTGCAACATGCGCATCTCCACGGCGATGACGCAACACAAGCGGACCAACGTGGTACAAGTGGAAGAAAGCAAAAAATAAAATAAAAAGCAACCATCGATAAAATTGATTGATAACATATATACGACAAGAGATGATTCATTCGCCCTAATGCACACTTACATGAAGGAATACGCGTGCTATAGCCATAGCCTTGTCAATAATACAACATCGGATAGTCCCCAATGCCACCGGCACCGCGCCCGAGCTCCATCCAATTGAAAAAATAAATTGCAGCCGTCTGTTTCATCCTGATGAGTTGCGATGTGTACGATCTATCCGGTTTTTTTTTATCTACAACATACACATGCGGTGTCGCATGGACTGCGAGGCGCGCCGGTTAGCATCGGGAGAAGCGCGCAAATGCGGAACAGATGAAGGCGCGGACCTTATGCATAGTAGTCGCCTAGACCCGGGGGAGACCCAGGTCCTGGCTGTCCTTCCTGAGCGGCCTACCGAGCTCGCCCGGGCCGGGGAGTGCGGCGGCCGCGAGCGCCTTACTCTCCTCGCCATCCAGACGCCAGATGCTCCCGACGGCAAGGTTCGCAGAGGAGCCACTCGAGCCGAGCGGGGTATCGCAAGCGTAGACCGGCTGCTTCTGGCTCTGCGTCGAGTAGATGGACACGGGACTTGCGGTGAACTCGTCGGCAGAGAGGTCCGCGGATGAGGACGAGGAAGGCGAGAGGGAGGGCGACTGGACGATGTCCTGCAGGAAGGAGGGGAGAAGGGGACCCGATGCAGGAGAGAGCACAGATGGCAACTGCGCGCCTGGAAGCGAGGGGTCTTCGAATGCAGGAGATGGCTGGCGGAAGCCCGAGGTTTGGTAGATAGGACTCTGATCAAAGCCGGGTGCAACATTGTTGTGCGACCGTGACCGGGGTGGCTCCACGCGTGGCTGGGGGGTATATGAATCCATTGAAAGGGAATGCAGGCGGGGCACGGCGGCGTGAATGACTTCCGGGACCATCGGACGCAGTGTCTTGTTCTGAACGGGCGCTTGGTGAACCTGCATTGCTGGCGTGGGCATCACTTCTGTCGCGAGTACGCTGCTCAAGAGAGCCATACGCTCCGCTTGGACAGCAGCGGAAATAGAGTCACCGTTCCCTTCGGCATCTGTCACGAAATGAAGCTATATATAAGCGTACAGACATTCATGCGATAAGCACTTACAAGGGAAGCATGTCTGGCAAACCTTCCTACGCCTCCAGTTGAGATAGTTGCATTTTCTGCAGATCCAATCACCAGGCTGGTGCTCGATTGGCCCGCGGTTGCCTGTATTCAAGATAGGGGGGTGCTACGTGCCACAAAAATGGCACAAAGCAACAAGTCAGATAATGAGTCGAACCCGTTATGATGTGAATACAAACGGGGATGTTCAGTAGGGCGTTCGGGCGGATCTGTCCCTGTTCGGGCAATGGTTCGTTGTCTGGCCAAAACATCATGCATGGTGTCAGCGGATCGCTCGAGATGTTCCGAACTCTGCCGCCCGCACTAAATGCGCGGCCCGATGGAGTAAGGGGGTGGTGGGCAGACGATTGCCCTTTCGAAGTGGCGGGCACGTTCCGCAAAGCGGGAGACGCGTGAGACGGAGCCAGAATGTATGGCAGTTGAGGAGCGGGACTCTCGCCGAGAGTAGTGTCAGACGGTGTGGTCGGTGTTGAGATAAAACGAGGCGAGGGCAGCCGACTTGGAGCTGCGTTGGGATTGAGTGGTTGATTCAGGGGGGGAGTTCCATTGGATGGGCGCGGGCAGCCACAGCCGATGCAGGACAGGTTCCGCCTATGTAGGATCATACAGGGAAACGAGCCAGTCAGTACCATGACATCCAAACAGAGCACAAGTACAAAAGAAAAGGTTAGAGGCCTGGGCGCCGCAAGTAAGTGAAGAAAAGACAAATGAAACATATGTGCCAGGAGACAATTGGATTGAAACCCAGATAGGAGTGTGGATATTTATTAGCGTGCAGGATGACAACATACCCAAAATTGTGAGCGGCACAGTTTGAGGAAGAACATCTACAGGAGTCATGACTGTCGTCAGCAATGCGAACACAATTGCAGTGCAATTACGCCGTCCCGAAACAGAACTTGGGCAGACAAGTCCGCAAAATCACAGAGCCCTCGACTAAATCCGACGCAACCGGAGGACAAGTGAAACTTACATCCAGTCTCCCGACCGAAACATGTTGCGAGGATTTGGTGGGTTTGTTGAAAGGGTATATCCACCATTGACAGCGGGGAGCGTGTCGTTAAATAGAGCGATGCGGTTAAAAGTATTGGGTGGGTTGCAAGAGGCCAATGGGGCACGTGGGGACGCGGCATGGAGAACTGTGGTGTCGAACGCAGGCATCGATCTTACAGAAAACATGTCCGACTTTTGTTGATAGGAAAGCTAAACAAAGGAGTATGCAGAGAGCAGAAAACGACGAACCCCGTTGAGGTCGAACCGGCACAACTTGTGGAAAGGCTGAAGGTCAGATTCTAGTGCAGGAGCAATGGAGAGAGATGAGGCGAAAAGGGAGAGGGAAACAGAAGCCTGTAAAGAACAGCATGAGTATTTGGCCGATATTCATAGCCTGTTTCAATCTGATATATAGATAGAAAAATTTGTTGGTGCTGAGGCTGAATACAACGCCGGCAGCGTAGACAGGCGCCGGAGTCACGGTGCTTCACGCCGACGTCCATTGCCCGATTGGTTCACTCAAATCCAAAACCCTTATTTGGATTCTGCACCGAGACAGGCGTTCCTGAATCTCCCGCTTATGTACTCAATCTTCGACAATTTTCCCTTCGCGCCTTCAGACTCACCTCCTCGTGTGTTTGGAACATCGCCCAGACGCTGCTAGGATTTATAGGACATCCATCGCAGCCCTCTATTCTCTCCGTCCACATGGCCACTGGTAGCGGAGCGCGCTGCGTGACGCCACCCATATGAGGTCAGCCCTCCAATCTCCGAAGCAGCGGTGACTCACCTCCGCGACCTCGGTGGAGTTGAACAAGTTTTGGAAATACGTGACCGGTGAAGGGGGGAGATTGTAGAACTGCCAGGAACGAGAGGTATGCACATTGGAAGATCGCGACTGACGGCAAAAGAGCTTACCCGCACGACCCGCGATCGCGTGGCCAGAAACGTGACATATACCAATTCGTCGTGTTCCCCGGTGTCCAAGTCTGTTGTTGGAGATGCATTTTTGTCGACATCTCCCGCTACGACGCGCGTTCCTGCTGTGAATGATGAGGTCACCCGGGTGCCACGTCCTCGGAGAACAGTGTACAGCTTACCAGTGGTTGGAAGTGAGTATGGGGATCCTAGTCTGCGAGTGCCGAGAGATCTTGCACCGGAAGATGGTTGGTCCACGTCAGGGTCGTTCATCACCGGAGAAGAGACCGAAAAATGGATGGATGAGGCATAGAGCGAATTGTTGAGAAGTGACAAAGCATGGATGTTGAATAAATGAGAATTCATCGATCGATCGAAGGATAGAGTCATGACTGAGTAGATAACGGCGGTGGAGTAGATAAAACAAATGCTCGTAAAGTGGGTATGTACAGGCAGATGCAGCAGGGGTCTTTAGCGGTGGACGTGGATGGAGAAGGACATGGAGAAGGCTTGGGAAGGACAGATAAACGCCCAGGAGGTTGGAGTGTGAGAGGGAGTCGCGTCCGAATGATGGGAGATCGTCGGCGACGTGCTTTTGGAGACCGAAGAATCGAAGCCACTCTGATAAATTCACACCATCTGACACTCCCGCAATCAGCAAAGAAACCTCCTGCTGCTCCTCCCCTCCACAGCGCAAGGGATACAGCAGCGGAGGAGTGCCAGATCTCACGGCGACCGTGGCGATGACACCGCCAGCGCTTCAAACACGACATCATCTGCCACCCGTCGGGGTCATCAATCAGAGATAAGGGGAGCGACGAGGGGTCAATTGGTAAATGCGACGGCGGCGAGTGGATGTCCAACAGGCGTGGATCTCACGTCTGAATCTGCTTCGAATGTGGAAGCCAGATTCCCACAATATCCATTTGGACCGTGCGCCGGCACCTTGGCTCCACGTTCCACAACGGACGCGTGTTGTCTCGCTGCCCAGCTTCAGGCTAAGGTGTCTAGCTGAAATCATAGCATGTCAAGCTTTCGTACGCACGGAAGATGGGTGTAGGTCACCGCCAGGAGTCACGATATCACGCGCAGACTATTCCAGGCCCTCGCAGCAATTGCCCTGCCAGTGACAGATTCTATCATTGTGTCCTGCTGCTGCGTACTAGTACTGTATCCTACTCCGCCGCACCAATGCCGCACACTCCTTCTCAACGCGCACGCGGTTCGCGCGCACGTCGCACTCGGCCTCTATGACAACCACTACGGTCCCATGGCACTCGCCTCCGACGCGCGCTGAGAACGCCGCATATCACATTGCCCTTTCCACGCCCTTTTCCAAGACAACGACTCCGAACAAGCCCGAGGACGGACGGCCACGGGGCAACTACAGGCTAGCTGGCTGGAAGTCGATAGATACATTATTAGATATGGTCACTGTACAACACAACGGGCATGAACCACATGTACTCGATTGACGCGCAAGGCCGCGCGTTGCTAGGGATATTCCAACTCCGCAAGCATCCTGCAGGGTTTGGGTTCAGTGACTCCGTTCTAAGTTATCGTCCTTCAATCAGCAGTAGCTTCGTTCCCCACGCGTCCAGAACCCGGGGGAGAGCCACTCGCCAAACAGCTTCGAGTCGGGGACACCCAGGCAAACACGCCAGTGACCTGCCCACGGCAGACTGTGTGGGGACGATCGTCCCTTCGAGATGCAATGCGTCCAGCGTTCCATTCTGGTGCGCCAATCGTCGCTGGTAGCCACACAGGGGATCTCCCGTCCACACCAAATATAGTGATTCCTGCAGTCGCTGCGCATGCTCGGTGCATCAAATTAATCGCATCTCGCATTATATGGGTAACCGATGGTACATTACAAATGAAAGTAGTGGGGTGGCGGCACTAACTCTGCCATATTATCTTCTGATTGCGCATCGAGACTCGGCAGGAGCGGGCTATCCAGCGCCTCCCTCAGTCGTTCACCTGTCAGCGACACCACGAGGCCGCGCTCCGTTAAGTCGTCCATGTATCGCCTCCATGCCTCCGCGCCCTTTCCCGTCTTGCCCTCCCCGCCCTGGCGCGTGGTTGTCCGGCCCTTGCGCAGCGTATTCAGGTTGCCGACAAGGAAGAGCCCGCGCTTGGCGCGCGTGACGCCGACGTTCAATCGCCGCCGATCCGCGAGGAACCCAATATATCCTCCGGCATTGTTGCGCACGGTGGAGAACACGATCACCTCCTTCTCACGGCCCTCGAAGCCATCCACCGTCTTCACCTCGATGTTCGCGAGCTGCATCGTGCCCCTGTCGCCAAGCGACGCCTTGAACCGCTTTTGGTACCCCGCGTCCGTATTCAGCAGGCGTGTGAGCAGCGAGACCTGCGCGATGTAGGGGCTGATGATTCCGATGTCTTCCCCGCGGAGGTCCTGCGGCGTCCACCGCCCATCAGCTCCTCCTCCCCATGTGGACGCACCTTCGACCAGCTGCTTACCTGATTATGCAGCAGCAGATCCTCGATGACACTGCATACGATGTGCGCTTCGTTGTAATTCAGCTTGCTCCGGTTTTTCGACGACTCCATTCCAGCGTGGTCGAGGAATACGACTGACGGCTGCTGTTCTGCGGCAGGGCTCGTGTGGAAATACGCGGAGCTAGGCGGCTCTAGGCTTGGAAAGACGTTTCCGAAAGAGTCCACCGTCCCGTCCAGAAGTCGGCGGTTGTAAAACTCGGTCGATGGGAATCTCGAGATACTCGGGTGCATGCGGTACTGCATGTTCAGCATGATGGACGGTACGACTGTGGCGAATGGCAATCCGCACATGAATATCCGTGCTCAATCAAAAGAAGACAATAATGATATCAATCGACGAACCTCCTTCCTCAGTCAATCGTTCGAACAGGCTGATTCCCAGGCCTTTCACTTGTGCTTCCCGGCTGGTTATGATCGGTGGCAATTGCTTGTGATCTCCGATGAGCGCGAGATGTTGGGACTAATTCGCATGAGCCCGCAGTTCGCAGAACAGCGAAATCCACACTTACTCCTTTCATAATGGGGATGAGCGACGCCGGCTCCGTCGACATCGAGGCCTCGTCGAGGAACACGACGGGAAAATCAATTACTCGCAAGGCCACACACGCAGCAGAAATGCAGGTCGTGCAAATCTAGAAACAAACTTGGTGATGAGGACAACTTAAAAGGATGTTGCCACGTACAACATCTGCCTGGTAGACGATTTCATGTATCATTTCTTGACGTATAGCATACTTCTTTTTCTGGACCGCGGATAAATGGGGTTCTAAGCTCAGAACGGTGCTCTCTGCCTTGGAAAGACGCTGCGAAACGCTGGGATCCATCGACAGCGTCTTGCGGTACTTGTTGCACCGTTGGTGAGCACGATCCAAAGACTGTTGTAGCCGTTGCTCTTCTTCGATAGTCCGTTTCAGCACTGAGTTCAAGGGGTGGGCCTCCATCTTTGTCACGAGTGTGTAGTCGTTTATAGTGCCCTTGGCCGTGTTCGCTCCTACTCGTAGAGGATTCACGCCGGCAGCGACAAGCCCTTCGACGAGATTGTTCACGGCAGCATTTGTGTACGAGCACACCAGGATAGGATGTCTCACTTCGAAATGCATCTGAGAAAAAGTCTGAGATGAGCCTCACCATCACGTCGAACGTACTCACTTTGAGAAGCTTGACAGCCTGTATGATAGTCTGAGTTTTCCCCGTTCCTGGCGGCTACGAATATCCTATAGCGATAGCACGAACATAGATGGGCTTCGCACTCACGCCTTGTACTAGACTGACTTTCTCCCCAATCATCATGGCCACGGCGCGCACTTGTGTCGGATTGAGGCCCATCAGTAAGGGGTCGCCTTCGACTCTCACCGGATTGTCTCTGGAATATCGTTTTGCCCAGCTTTGTATTCGTATGTCACTCTTGAACGCACCACCGTGATCAGTTTTCATCCGACTAGGATGCTCCAGGGTCTCTTGGACGACGTAGTCTACATCGTCGGCCGCCTGCACTGGTGCCGGGCGGTGAACGGCCTTCTCAGATGAGAAACCATGCAAAAGGACGTCGCGGAGGCGCGTTCCTTGCAGGATAAGTTCACGATTGGCACCTGCGTTGTGCGTTTCCTGCGCCAGGGGATCCAGGTGGAACTGATCGATAGCCATCCGCATTCGTTCATATACAATGTCTGAGCGGCCAACATCAAGCCTAAAAAAGCATGTAGCGTAGCCATAGGTCGACACGTGGACTGAACATACCTCCACAGTCCTGAATCAAGATCAAACGTCTCCACGAACGATGCATGCAAATGTGTTGGTGTAGATAATACGACGGTTCCCCGGTGCGGCTCCTCCGTCAGAGGATCCGTACGTGAGACAAGGATTCGAGTGCCAATTCTGACTGGCATCATTAACACGTCTACAACAGTAGCAGGTACTAGCTACTCACTCAAACCTGTGGTCCGGCAGGTCCATGCCAGGTCCTAGCATGAATGTCGCTCCCCGCCTCCCAAAGCGGTCCTTGTCCTTCCAGAAGCCTGACATGCCCGTGATGCAGTAGCCTTCCTCCTGGAGTTTCTCGGCTGACCATTTTGATAAGCGTTCCCGGAGTACCTCTACTTCCAGCGCCCGTTCCGCATCAAGCATCGGGAGAAACCTGAACCTGCATGAGCGTCCTCGCTAAATGCGGTACAAACGATGCACAAACCTGTCCCGGTACTCTTGTATCTCTTCGTAAAACCCGTCTCCAGGCTGAGCCACGGTATGCTGAGGCTCGTCACGTCGGATATACTTCGATTTCTTATCGTGTTCTCGAATACCCGCAAGCCTGCTGCTCTTCAGACGCGACTGGGCGCGCAGCCTCCAGTTAAAACGCAAGGCATGGTCAGAACTTCCCTCTACAAACTCGGAATACGACTGTTCGTGTGGAGGAGGCTGCTGTTCCTCCTGCTCTATAAGCTCTGCATGCAAGGACGAGTCTGCCAGCGCTTCCGCGATGAGGAACGCCTGCACGCAAGACTGTGTGTCGTATCCGGGCTTGGACACCGCAGACCTGACGGAAGCTCGTTGGGAACGCGGGACGGCGGCCGCTGCGAGGCTGTAGAAGCGTCGGTGCATGGGTTCTGTGCTGGAATGGCTAACGGGAGTGCCCGATGCATAGCAGGACGGGAGGATGCCTGCTAGAGACGGTGTGAAAGTGCGGGAGAGGGCAGACACGTGTAGAGAGTGAGACAACAGCTCTGCAGCCAGTGTTGTAGAACGTTAACGCTGAAGAGCTCGCTGCGACAGTTTGTGAGTATGAAAAAACAAATCCAGCTGACGTGACTCTGATATTGGAAACACTCGAGGCTGTCATTCCAGGCATACTAATCGGGAATTCCGATTACATAAGGCACTTGTGTCGACACTTGTGTGTTCACCAAGCTTCCCTAGGCCATGAACAGCTAGTTTTTATAAACTTTTGTACTGCTGCAGAGACCTTCTCTTCAAGCAAAGAACACGTTAAAACCTCCTGGGAATTCTCTCTCTCCCGGTTTGCTCCCGCCCAGCGTCTCGCCCCAGGTGGACGTATTCTCCTATCCTGTGCTCATCCTCCCTATCTTATCGTCTGTCTTTTCCTAATTCGTTTCTCCATTCTTTGTCATATCTTGCTCCCTATCGCACTTCCGCCCTGCAGACTTGACGGCTCTTTCAGCCAATGATAATGAAGTTCTTGGATCGATAGAAGGGCCGTCGAAGACTCGTGAACGTAAAGCGGAAAATTCAGAGTCAACACGCATGTTTGGCGTGTCTCTATCTTGCGCTGTTGCTTTTCTTTTCCATCATAGTATGATCATACTCCCCCTAGTTATTCGACTGCCACGCCCTTTGAGGACTGGGCTCTGATCCACGAAGTGTAATCGAGTATCGTCATCCGAAGTAAATGCCAAAGAGCTGCAGCAGCTCTTAGACATGAATTCGAGCTCCAGTAGGTTACAACGTGTCTCTTTTTCGTACTGATGTTGCCTTTCTATAGATATGCTGAGGCCCTGCAATAATTAGCTGCTACACGAGTAAGTTCATTACCGCTTTCATTGCGCGCTTCAATCTGACTAGCCGTAGTTGTGGGCTATCATGGTTCTCAGCTCATCAGAGTCGCTTTTCCATTAGTGAGACACGTGCATCTATTGACACCATCGAGGAAGTCATGGATTTCGCCCATCGTCCGAGAGTGACTTGGCCATTGTCAACATCCTAGACATCTTGGTGGCTGCCAATGCCACGATCTCCGTCGATGGCGTCATCGACTGTGTCTGAAGAGACTCCAATATTGTCAAGGGGGCTGTCGTGGTCATTACATTTTTACTGTTTAGGTAACCACAACGAAGACACGTTTGCTCCCTCGCCACTGACAGTGGCCCCGTTGACACTGGACAACAAGACATGGCGAAAATAGACTACATGCCTCCTCTGGCCGGAGACGTGACTGTAGTGGGGGCCTCTTTCATTGAGATTGCATCGTTCAAGTGAACGGGTAATGCGACTGCGAGAAGTTGAAAGACTTTTGCAACGAATCGATTGATGCAACTGGAAACCGCTTGACTCTCTAGTTTTCTCTGAGGGCAAATGTGCGTCTTCACTGCTCGCCAGAGTGGTCAGAACTGGGAGTGAAATCATTTCTGACTCGGACATCACAGCGGACTTAGTATTCGGGTTGATGGCCGTGGCGACCCCCTCTGAAACATCGACAGATTCCTCGACAGGGGAAAATATAGATCTGAAACTGGAGAAGGCAATCGTAACGGCGACGGCGATAGACTGCGGGATGAAGCTCGATAAAGGTCCAACTCTAAGTACTTCGAGTTGTACGTAACTCCGATTCTCGCTAGCCTTACATCTTGGATTCCATATATCTTCTATCGCTTCATCGTATCGCAGGGTACTTCTGCGCTGCTGTCGTGTTCGTGGCCGATTAGTAGTCAGACAACGTCTAAGTGAACTTTCTTATCACCGACAGCATTCGCAACCTGTTGTGTCCCAGGAGTGAAAATACTATCCGTCTGGAGTGCGAGGTCATGCGCTGTGTTAAAGGCCGTCATGAGCAGAATAATTAATGCATGGGCATAAGACAGCTGATGGAATGCTGCAACTGACTGGCGTGTACGAGTTTGGAGTGAACGAGGCACTCAGAAGTCCTCTCGCTGTGATCCTGGCTGAGCTCGCCCGAAGTCTGTATGAGGTTGCCCATGAAGATATTATATTTTAACCACTTGTACTCGACATCCCAGGGCTAATCATCCGTCGAAACAAAGCCAGTGTGGTACGTCTGGTCCTTGATGCCCTAGAAGAGACGAATTTGGCAAACGAAGGGTAAAAACCACCTAGGCACATAGCTTCCGAACTACGAGGGGCGCTATCGAGCACTGATAACACCGTCCTTATAAGATAGGGCTCACTCATGTTCAGTTACAGTTAGGTGACTAAAAATGTCACGCTTACACAGAACGGCGGGCAAAAAATACAAAATCTGTAACTACTTTTTGTATAACCAGTTTCTAAGTAATCGGCTTCCCCAAAACATTAAGCATGATATTATGAAGAGATTGGGGTAGGGATTTATTTTATTTTGGTCTTGAACAAGTGGAGTTACAAAATTTGCTTTGCAACGACACATCATCAATGACAAATCCTTTTTTTCGGCCACTTCTAAGTACACAATGCCTAAACATGATCGCCATGCTTCACAAAATGTCTCCAAACTCAGGGATTACAGGAAAAGGCAGAGAGGAGATTCAGAGGTAGATGACAAGGAGAATGTATGCAAAAAAAGTACCTTTGCTGCACATTAACTGACTTTTCATATCCATTTCTGAAGCAATCTACTTCCCCTTTGGATGCTCTGGCACACATGTCAAAGACCCTCAATGAAATCATCCAGCCAACTTGACCCTCTCTATCAGAAGACATTGTCACTGAGCCAATAGATCTGAGATCAGACAGACTCTGAACTATTTGCAGCTGCACCTGATGAGGAAGAAATGTGCAACAGTGATGCTGATGCAGGTTGTGACATGAAGAACCCCTTTGTTCCCATGCCCACAGCTGCCATTGTCAAATCTGCCCTTGCTGACCTTACAGTGATCTTGAATCCAAAGCAGAAGTCTGAGATTGGTCGTAATCCATTTGATGGTGATGATCTCTTATGATGCAGGCTTGAGATGATGAAGGTGTTCCTGTGGAAATTCACAAATGGTAATCAATGAGTGAAAGCCTTGGATGAGACTGCTTTCTTGTTCCAAAAAATGTCCACCTTGCACATCAGCTCTGAAAATGGACAAGATCTTTTATTGACAATCACAAAGATCTCCCATATAGTCTCTATGGCAGCTGGGATGTGTCCTTACTTGAAAAGGGTGATCTAGCAAAGGGGATTCATCTCCATTTGCAGGGCATTGTAAAATATGTTAGGGCAATGGATGTTGTCCATTTTCTTGACACTCCAGAAGTCAAAGAAAAGTACTCACTCAAAAAGTCAATCTCCCTTGCCACAGCCAAACAATGGATGCACATGATGGATTATCAGTGGACTAAGGGGCCATCAGATCAGTATGTTGATGGAAATGAGTGCATAGATGTTGTTGCATACAGGCAGACCAAATTTCTGCCTATGCTGGCCAAGCTGGAGTGGGATTTGCACCCATGGAAGGGTGGCATTGAGGAAATTACCAATCTTGGGCCACAACCACAAAATTGCCATACTGTGATCTGGTGGCACAATGAATCGACTTTTTATGCAAATGATTGCCACAAAGTGTACTGGGTCCACAAAGACAAGAAGGCCATACCTCAGCCTATAAGTGATGGTGCCTCCTGTCAGGATGCCTCTGGTCCTTCCCCATTTTCCCCCTATTTATCTGAAGTCTCATTCCTTTGTCTTCATACTTACACTCCTTTGCTATTACATTATAGGTCATGACATCATAGGTGACCTTTATCTTATCTTACTTTATCTTATCATATCTTATCCTTGTCTAATCTTTCCCCTTTATCTTATCCTGATATGTTATCTTATCTATCATGTAACATCCATTCCTTTATCATATCTTATCATTCCTGTTACATGATATGCCTCACTACACATTCCTTGCTTCTCTATTTACTTGTCCTCACTGCTACTGCATGCCTGCTTACTGATGCTGTACTATACCCTGTACCCTTACCCTCAGCCCAGTACTTA